>JAOXJP010229292.1:0-10976 GCA_025762735.1 Platanus orientalis | reverse complement strand
CACACAACAAACCCCTAGAACTACATGCAGTTTGATCCCGACAAAACCCTAGGAAAACACTGAACCATATAATCATTATCGTGCATTTGGATTTAGGGAAGAGTGGAAATGGAATTGGGTAGTCTTTTGGGGTCAATTTTAAATTACAGAAATGGATTTAGGTTAAATCCGTATGGAATTAAAATTCTGAATTGAAGCCTCAAATTAATGGAATTGAAATAACAACTCATAGGCTGTTATTTTCAATTCTATTTTATGAAACGGCATGAGATCAAAATACCCTTACCAATGCTTCAGGTTTATTCAAATGACTAAAATGCTTTCCTCTCTCAAGCAATTGAAAGGAGTTTCTTTTTTTAACACACCAAATATCCAAAATTCCCTCTGTTTTTTATTAATTGACTAAAATACCCCTATGTGAAAATTTTAGCTCATGTTAGCTATGCGTTAAGTTTATTCAAATGACTAAAATGCCCTCCTCCCTCAAACAACTGAGGAGTTTTTTTAAGACAATATCCAAAATTCCCTCTGTTATTTTATTAATTGACCAAAATGCCTCTAAATGGAAAACCTAGTTCATGTTAGCTATGCTTTAGCTCTACTCAAGTGACTAAAATGCCCTCCTCCCTCAAGCAACTGTGAAGAGTTTTTTAACATACAAAGTTTCCAAAATGTCTTATGTTATTTTATTAATTGACCAAAGTGTCCCTTAAGTGGAAAATCTAGCTTACATTAGCTATGCTTCAAGTCTATTCAAATGACTAAAATGCCCTCCTCCCTCAAGTATCTATGAGAAGTTTTATAACACAAAAAATACCCAAAAAGTCCTCTATTATTTAATTAATCGACCAAAATACCCTTGAGTGGAAAACCTAGCTCATGTTAGCTTATAGAAAGAGTTAGAAAAATATAACTAGTTTCTCTCCCCAATTAATTTTCTTCGTGGGTAAACTACATTAAAATCTTCACAATAGTGGACATAACATCTTTGTAGTAATTATTAAGGAGCTGAATATCACACATAAACCTAAGCATGGTGAATGCAAGGCTTTAGTACCCAACTTGCAAGACTTGGGAGTTCTTATAGAATCTCAAGGCCACCTACCAAGGAGAGAGCAAATAAAATGTGGTTGATTGAGATTTTTGAATATTTGTGCATCCAATCAGTGGAATTGAAAATTTTGAATTCCAATTCCATCCATATACATATGCATCTAAATAGTAAAATTTTGAATCTATAAAATTCAATTCAACGGATTTTAATTGTGCATAATTAGAATTCCAAGGTCAATTTCAATTCTATGAATCCAAACACACCCTTAAGTTGAATCACTAGACTTAAGAGAGTAAATCCTCTTCAATAAGCTTAAATAACATTAATAATGGGAGTCGTTTTGCATCTTCAATTTATTGAAAGCTAATGTGCCTTATAAGATTGCCAATACACTTTTCATTCGACATGTGGCCAGACAAAAGGTGTTTGAGTCAATATACATGATCAAAGGAGGGTATTACAGTAAATATACAATGGATAAGTACTTGTGTATTTACCAATGCACATCAGACATCATGTCAAATTCTGAGAAGAGACTGGAGTGGTACCAGTCCAATCAGGCAGGAGATGATGTGAACTCGGCAACAAGTGTCCACAAACAGTTACAAACATAAGAAATATATCAGATAGAGCGAGAGACATGGTGACTACACGAGACATCATAGATTCACAACCAATCGCAAACACACAAAGAGAGAGAGAGAGAGAGAGAGAAAGAGAGAGAGAGAGAGAGAGAGAGAGAGAGCTATGGTGAATTTATGGGATGCAGATAGGAAAGAAAGGAAAAGACGGTCTGGATAATGGTGAGATAGAGGAGGACCATTGCAGCTAGAACCGAAAGAAGTGTCCAGGGGCTATTGAAGTAGTCATGCATCAAATTTGCTCTCCATCTATTCCATTTAGTCTCAGTATAGCGGCGAATCTCAATCAAGTGGTCAGATAAGTAACAAGCTCCCACATCGTATACAACCCCCCTAGAAAGCTTATTGATGAGCTTGGCAACCGCTTCGTCACACCCCAAAACATGATCGATTATGCCGTCGTAATGAAGTATTTCCACATCTTTGGTAGAGTTCACCAGGCAATCCAAGAACAAGATATAGTCTGTGAAATAAGGATCCCTTTCGCGACAACATTGCTCATAGGCGACCATATTTAAAAAAAGTGGTTTGGTGTAATCATCTACCATCAGAGGTGGCATTTCAAGCACGCCCTGTTGAAACTTTATATCAAGAAGGTCGCGATCCTTCATCTTCTTAAACTTAATTCCTGATTCTTCAAGCTCTGTAACCGAGTGCACCAGCCGCCTCTCTTCCGGAGTAACATTCCATTTTCTTTGTGATCCTTGTTTCTTTAAAGTTGAAGTGAAGCTGGTGCGAAAGACAGCAAGCAGGTGATCATACCCTACAGTGGTTTTACATTTGTGCTCGAGAATCTTATGTTCTCTAGGTAGCAGAGGGTTAAAAAACTTGAGGGTAAGCTCTATGAGAGAGGGTTCCTCATCTAATTTAGTAAGGTCAAATAATTTTTCAAGGACAAATAAAGGAAGCTGGTTTTCCAGCATGAAGAGGTCATGCTGTAGAACTGGCAACATCCAACGTGTTGTGAAGATGGGATCATCAATGGATATCTGTTAGATTACAACAAAATAAAATGAATTAACACAGATTAATGTAACATTACTTAATGACTTTATGTAGACAAGCAAGTTTTAGCATGGACAATCAATTCGTTTATTGGACTGCAACTTGACCTTGGGCGGCCCAAGCCTTGCGCGTCAACCAAAATTTGGGCGGCTAGGTCAGTGTTATTTTAAATTGGACTGAGCTTGGATCAAAGAGGTTTAGCCCTTTGCTCAGGCTGAAGGGCCAGGCCAATCACTATATATATATATATATATATATATATATGTACAAAAAAGTTCTTTAAATTATATTGTTCCAAAAGAATGTTCTGTCCAGGATGTACTGTTTGCCACCTCGCAGGGGGGGTGGCCCCATGCAAAAATTGTACGTGGGGTCCATACCTCCCTGAATTCGGTGTCTCTTTTTTTACACCTGACCACTTTTTTAAAGGCCAAACACATCATGTGTCAACTTATAATTCACCATAAATACTACAGACACTTTTGGCATCACAGAGCATTTTCTTCCTTTATTGTATCATAGCTCTTTATTTATTAAATATTACATAAAACAATGAAAAAAGATTGGATTAGCCACCTCCATTGGAAATTGGAAATACAATCATGCAAAGATAAAACAAAAGATAAGCTTGAATGAGTTATGAGCTGGCTTGAGACCCGATGATTGGTTGTCTACTCTTGTGCAAATGATTTAATTTACTCTAAGATGCTCTTTACAACATTGCTCAATATCTTAAATCTTCATATAAAGTTTATGAATTTTTCAATATTTTCACAATTTGCATAATATCCAACATCCAAATTTCAACTGATAATTCTAACATTGAACCAATAAAAAAATTGGTTTTTATTAATCTGGAAGTCAGATACAAAAATATATGTAGCTTTCTAATTGCAAACTACTATTTAGAGAGAGAGAGAGAGAGAGAGAGAGAGAGAGAGAGAGAGAGAGAGAGAGAGAGAGAGAGAGAGATCTTCAATGAATATATTATTCAAATTATTTAGGTTAATTTGGAAAACCACCTGAAATCAAATCAATTCAATATGGGTTTTACTTGGTATCTCAATGAAATTTCATTTTAGTACCTGATGATAAAAAGCTTTGTGGAAGAAGCGCAGTAGCTGAATAACAAAGCAACCATCAAGAAGCATCATCATAACAAAATCGTTACTGTTGATTCCATCGAAGTTCTCGGAGTAGGAATTTCTGGTTTCCCTCTCCAGGTTCTTCATGGCTTTGACAATGCTCTCTGCGTTGATGCTACCTGGGTTCGATGGTTCCGTTGGGCTTGTATGATTGGCACTGTTTTGCCTACGATGTAAAGTGAGAAAGAGATACCTAAACTTATGCTCGTTCATATTTTGTAAACTTTTGTCACTGGCATGGAAAGGGCCGATCGAGACAAGCCTTGGGTTATAGGCACTCTCGTCAAGGTCACGAATTTTGGCAGGGACTCGAAACAGGGAACATATTTTGGGAGGGCTAATATGAGGCTCTTTCTTTGCCATATCGTCTAGGTCTATCACCCATTCAGAAAGCTTACCTGTGAGATCTTCATCGACGTTGGGAAGCCTTTCGCTATTTTGTTTCAACTTTTTTCTCCAAGCTTCTTGCATCCCCATGAACACCCCATGCCCCATCCCTTCTACTCCTTTACTTGAGTAATTGTTATATGCTGGGATATGTCCTCCATGGGGATATATATAAAGAGGCGGGAACATCATCCCAATACTTTGCGGGCTACCATATTAAGTACCACCGTTCATTGGAGGGTAAGTGTTGAATTTCGTTATCAAAGTAAACCATAGTTTTGATAACCAGACCAGTCATTGAACTGATAAGATGAATGGTTCAGGTCCAACTGGATATAATTAACCTTCAGTTAACATGATCTTACTGCGGTTCGCTTCAAACATGAGTAAAATATCAAAAAATATCAAAAAATAAAATAATTCAAAATGCATTAAAAGGCTTAAACCCGGTTTCTAATTTTAAGACATACCAAACAATGTAATAAAATACAAAAAATAAAACTATTCATGAAAAGTGGGATTGAAGACATATTTCTATTTTTTTTTTCTTTTTCATTTGAAAACCAATTGATTTTATTAGAACCGGGTTCTTAAAACTGGGTTCATAAAAAACCAATCGGTTTTTATCACTTTTGAATGGTGTTATCAGTTATATGTGGCTTTTGGCATATTAGGGTTTTATGCTTCTAAAGACCCATGTAAAGTATGGTTGCAGTCATTGGGTCAGACTACCTGGTCCGGTCTGGTTTCAAAACTATAAATTAATCGTAAAGAAATGGGGATTACAACTGACTCTTTGACGTGTGGGGGGCGCTCGGTCCTCCCGGTGCAGAGGATCTGCCCCCCAAAATAAAAATATCAGTTACCACTACATCCCAAATAGGGTTCTTAAATAATTAGGTTGGCGTGATGCATGCTTTTGTTCAATAGCTGTTCTGCCTTTACGAAAGATTCGGTTGTCCACCATTTTCATGAGAACTGCTCCATATTTTGTGCATACGAAATGATCTTCTGTGACCAAAGAGTGACGTACGTGCACAAAAGAATAATATGGTGTGTTTTTGAATTTTTCTCTCTTTTTGGACACCTATACTTTAATGTGAACATCTTTTATGTGTTTTTAATCCTTATACACCAAATGTCAGTCTATGTTGTGGTCACATATTCATCAAACCAATATTAATTACAAGAAGATTTGCTCCCATATGAAAGGTCTGTTCATTTTGCTTTTTTCCTTTTCTCTTTGTATTTGCGGGGACAAAAGACAATAGTTGTCTATCATATCAGAAATTGCATCACTTTCTTTCTGTCTTTTCCACTTATTGTTGTCCACCTTGCTTGGATTTATGTGTAATGAAAAAGGTGTTATCTTTGATCATACAAAACACGCTTGTCCCAATTATTGAAGAAAAAGTGAAGCTATATAAGTGGTGGCTGCAAGATATCCAGAATGGATCCTATTCCTCTCATGTCTGTTAATAACATGTTAGGGACCTGCTTATTAGAGGATATGACATGTGGCAAAAAATTCAAAACTAAACATACCCCCGATTTCATCTCATTTCTTTGACATGGGTTAACGAAAGTGGACCCGGGTTAAAACTATCGACCTCTTTTACCCTGCAAGAAACAAAACCCTACCCCAACCCCACCTGTGTTCCACTGTCACTCGCTAGAGAAGAACCCCTGAAACTACCAAACCAGTGATGCCTTCAATCACCGTTGTTACTGTTATGGTGATCATTACCGACGACGACCCTTCTTCCATGTCTACGATAAATGGCAGCAGACAGGAGGATGATGGTGATGAATTGGGATGGGTTTATAATCCCTGGATCGGATCTCCAATGATGATGATGATGAAGAAGACTTTGAAGACATCCGCATCTCCTTTGTCTCCATTGTCTCAACTCCATCGGAGGAGTATTGCAATTCCACCGCAATGGAAGCTACAACCTCTTCGGAGGACTACAAGTTGTTGATGGCCGAGTCAAGGTCCGTCAAGGAGAGTTGCAGACGCCTCCTCCAAGGCATAGGCGACAAGGAGCTCCTTTATCTCACCAGTGCTGAATTCATGCAAGTAGCCTCAAACAAGGCTGAATCATGTAAATGTAAAGGAGTAGAATAAAAGACTGGTACAATGATAGCTGTATAGGTTGTTAGTGTTAAGAGTAATTAGGGTATTTTCTTTTTGTTTTATTCTTTTTCTGTTTTCCGTCCTAATCTTTCCGTTGTAACCACCTCTGATGTGGATTCTATCTAAAACATTTTGTACTCGTTATATATTGAATGGATTACTCCATTATCGGTGTGGAGCTCATTTTATCTCTTATCAAACATTCTTTATGGTATCAGAGCCATGGCTCCATTCCATCTTCTTCAACTCCGGCCCCTGCTTGCTCCCCCACTGCTCTGTTTGTGTCTACTTCCTCCACTCTGGACGCCACCTAGTACCTTGACTCAGGTGCCAGCAACCATGTCTGTCCAGATGTTTCTTCCTTATCTCTCTCTCGTGCCTACACTGGCACCTCCAAGGTCGCTATTGGTAATGGTAACTCTTTGGATATCTTCAATACTAGTAACTCTTATCTTTTCTACTCTTTCTCATTCCTTTTATCTTTCCAACGTCTTTCATGTTCCCTCTATCTCTTCCAGCCTCATTTTTGTGCATAAATTTGTTTATGATAATAACTGTTTGCTCATCTTTGATTCCTCTGGTTATGAGATTAAGGACTCTTTCATGAGGAATGTTCTCCACAGAGGCCCCTGTAAAGATGGTCTATATCCCTTCCCTAGTTCTGCTTCAGTTTCTACTGCTCCACCTCCAATTTTATTCAGTTGCGGCATGGTCATTCCCGTTTGGCACAACTGGCTTGGCCATCCTTCTACTACTCTTTTGTCTATTTTTTGTTTACTTAGGTTATCATTGCCTCATGTATCTTTTTTTACTTGTAAAAATTGTGCCATGGCCAAGAGTCATCGGCTTCCTTCTGTAAAAAGTACTACATTGTCACTACATCCTTTGGATTTAATACACAGTGATGTTTGGGGTCCATCCTCTATACCTTATGTCTTTGGTTTATGGTTCTATGTTATTTTTATTGATGCCTTCTCTCGGTTTACATGGATATATCCTATTGTATGCAAATCCGATGTGTTTTCTATTTTTTGTAAATTCAAATCTCTCGTTGAAAATTTGTTCTCTCACTCGATGAAGGTTCTTCATTCTAACAGGGTGGGGAATACACCAATTCTGCTTTTGAAATTTTTTTTTGTTAGATAATGGCATCCTCCACCAAGTATCATGTCCATATACACCCGAGCAAAATGGTGTTGCTGAGCACAAACACCGACACATCATTGGTACCACTGTTGCTCTACTAACCGTGGCCTCTATGCCCATGAATTTTTGGGCTGATGCTATTTGCACAACCACTTTTCTTATTAATAGACTCTCATCTCCTTTACTTCATAACAAGTCTCCCTTTGAACTTCTCTTCCAAACTCCTCCGGATTATACTTTTTTTACATGTTTTCGGTTGTCAATGTTTCTCTTGGCTTCGCCCGTATTCTAGCTCTAAGTTACAACCTTGTTCCCTCCCTTGTGTTTTTCTTGGTTACTATTCTCGTTCTAAGGGGTACCGCTGCAATAATCCCACCACAGGAAAAGTCTATACTTCTCGTCATGTGCTCTTCCACGATTTTCTGCTTTCTTTGACATCTTCTTCTTCTACTCATACTCCCTCTCCTCCTGTCATTGTCTTGGATCCCACTCTTCTCGTATCTCTAGGAAGAGTGGGATCCAAGCCAATGATAGGAGGAGAATTGAAAATATATCCAACATTCGGTAATCTAGACATCATGACAAAGTTTAAATCAATTTGATCATTCCATGAATCATAATCCATTCCCCAATTTAATTTTATAACTATTAATTCTTCATGAATAATGACGTCAACATTGAAGTAATCTTGTGTTTTCCAACTTTGATTTACACTATCTTGCACCAACACCATTGGTACATCAATGACAATGATATCTTGGATCTTCAACTCTAGCTCTTGTAAAGTAATACTCAAATTTATAGTTTTGCCACTAAACATATTAAGTGAATAAAGTTTCTATACAACAATGGCATCCCTTCCTTCAATCTCATCAACAATTGAATTTTTAGAACCTTCATCTCTTTCACAACAATCTCTTGTGTACGATGAAACTTTTTCTTCCATGTTAAACTTATGAAATTCCACACGTATGTGATCAATTTCAACATAATCACAACTTTCATTCACTATATCATTTGAATCCAAAATACTTGAATATGAAAATCTATCCTAGAGGGGGGTGAATAGGATTAATTACAATTTCCTTGATCTTTGTCAGTTTTCTTCAACCCACTTTACTTTCCTTGTTATTAAGATTAACAATTAGCGTCTGTAATATTTATCAATTGACTTATCCTTTTGAGTACAGTTTAATTAATGCAATTAACACACTAAAATATTCATAGGTATGATGATCACAGGAAGCATAGTGTAAAGAGATCACAATCAACCAGAAGACATAATATTTATAGTGATTCAACACTACGGCCTACGTCCACTCTTAAAGCTTAACCTGAGCTTTCCGTAATTTTATTCAGATTGAAATATAGATAACCTGCATAAAAATTCACACAAAAACCTTTCTACTTGTTGTGTAAGCACCAACCTACACTATATGTCTCCGAAGAGTGTAATGCACCTTTCGGTGTCTCTAATAGAAGAGACCTAAATAGTAATCAATAAGATGAATGGAATATTACCTCATATGGGTTGATTTTGCAAAGTATACTAGTTATGGGTGCTCCTATAGTGAACTGGTGTGTCTTTTCTTTCACAAATTTGAGCGCCGCAGAGACTGCTTCTTGATGACTTGTAAATCGTCGGTTTTCTCTCAATGAATAACCAAGGTTGTCTCCCCTTTAAATATTCAATTTAGGAAGTGAAGGAGGAGATCACATGCAATGATTTTTAGTAGTACAAGGTTTTTCACACAGTAGAAATCTAGGCTTTTTGGCTCTTAGACTAGCCGCACTTTTCAGACAATATTTTTCTGTTTACGTAGATGTCTCTCTTATAACCTAGGGTATTCTTACCATTTTATAGAGCTAAACCTAGTCTTAGTCCACATCCACAGGATTAGAACTTTTTCAAATGAACAAGTGGTGGGAATTCTTGGATTGGAATATCTAAAAATAAGAAAAATTTTTTTTAGATTCATGAGCGTGATTGATCATGCTTTTCTCGTGATCGATCACGAATGTGTGATCAATTAGGCTACAGAATCACAACTCTCAGAAGTTTTGCTTTTGTACTGAAATCCTGTTCGTAATCAATCAGGCCGTGACCGATTAGGGGACCTTTTTCTTGAATTTTTTCTTGTCATTAGATTTATGAGTTGGTTCTATTTCCCTCAATGTTTTAGGACCAACACAAGTGTCCTAAGGCCCATCTTACCACCTCACACTCCCCCCTTGGGTTTATTTTATAAAGTTTAGTACATTGTGCATAGTGTGGGTATTTTTTGAGGTTATGCTTGTCATGAGCATCACTTGAGTTTTTGTCTTTTGCATTTCTTGTCTTTGGCATCCTTATCAAGGGTCTTCTTTTTTATTCTTGGTCTTGTTCTTCACTTCCTTTGACTTGTCATTGCCTCGGGTCTGCAGGACTTTAGTCCTTCATTTGTCTTCTTGCTTGTTGGCATGGGAATCCTAACAAACTTTGACATAGTACATTATAACTCATTTGTTTTGTCCATGGGATTGACAATTAATTTCTTAACAATCTCCACCATTGTCAATTCCATGGCAAAACCTTTTTGGACCCTTTTACATACCAGACTAAGCTTACATAGGACCAAGATAGATACAAGATCATTATTACTGAAATGTCTCTAAAGTTATCCTAGAGGGGGTGAAAAGGATATTAAATTTATTCAACCATTTCTTGCCAATGTTGGGATTGATTTTAATCTTCTTAAATGAGTGTGTGCATCAAAGTGCTTATTCAAACATTTAAACAAACACGTAGCAAGCAATAAGAAATATGAGCACAAATAAGAGGGACAAGCAATCACACACTAAAACCACAACACAAGATTTATAGTAGTTCGGCACTAAGGCCTACATCCACTCTTCTAAAACTCACTATGAGCTTATGTATATTTCATATAGATTGTCACATATAACCTAGGTCAACATACAAAACCTAACTACTTTCTCACAAGCAAGCTGCTCAACAACACTGGGTGTCTCTGATGAGTGTGCACTACTTCCGGTGTCTCCGCTTTAGGTAATAAAGCTTTCGGTGTCTCCAATGGAAGCAAGGCAATGGATGATGAATGAATATGCAAATGAATGCAAAATGAATAACAAATATTACCACTAAGTTGGTTGATATTGTTGTTCTTACCATATTTGGGAATGCTCCTTGTTGAGCTGGTTTGCCTTATACACCCACTTCTTCTTTAAACTATGGCACTAAAGCTTCTTGAGCTAGGCCAACCACAAAGAGAGTTTCCTTAAGGGATAACCTAAACCACACCTCTCAAGTAGATGTTAGCTAATATGAGTTGAAAGGAAACCAAGAGAGATTTTCTTTAGGAACTTTCAAGCTTGGAGCTCCAACAATGGAAGAATAAGGTTTCTCACCCTTAGAGGCCCTTTTTAGCAAAGCAAATAACACTCTCTTGAATGCTTGAAGA
>JAOXJP010229291.1:0-10976 GCA_025762735.1 Platanus orientalis | reverse complement strand
TTGTTTTGAATAATAAAGCTCTTAATTGTTGTGTGAACACCCGCTTAAAGAATATCTACATAAAGCATTGCAACCTCAGACAAATGATTTTAACCTTAGACCAATTTGAGAATTGTTCTTTGACTTTTGTACATCTCATCACCACCTCGGACAAATTATTTGTTGGCATGGAAGTGTATTTCCTTGTGAGATAAAATTCATATTAACAACTTTTTTGTTCAACTTGCGATGAGTACCGTTTGTCATGGGACGATTCTTAAATTGTCCACATTTGGACAGTTAGAGAATGCATATATCATTCATATTGCACCAGTGGCTCTTGCAATACATATTGCACCTTCCACTCTTCCAAATAGTCTAGAGACAAAAATTCCAAGGTTTGAAGATGAGGAAACCCTCCAGCAAAGACAAACCATTTCCTTGATTCGTGCTGAAAGTTCAAGGGACTTCAGCTTTGGCAATTTCCCTAGCACTGGCATTGGGTCTTCCATTGGGAAGCCCTTTGTAACGCATATCATCACCTAGGTCAAGCACCCTAAGCATTCTAAACCTTAAAAGGAATTTAAGAACGTTCAAATTGTTAAAACACAAAAATGAATGGAGATGATGCGAATGTTTCCGGGAAAATATCTCAGCATCACGGTGTATGGCAAGTCGACGATACCTACTTGGGGTTGGGGATAGCGTGGATGGGTGGACATGAAGAGATTCGTTTTCTGTAGCCTTCTCTAGACTGAGATCCCGCAAAAGATCATGAATACGACATGTTACCACACGCCCATCCAAACTCACTGCCGCTACTTGGACCATGCTTCTATCAATTAGCTCCAAAAGATAGTCTTCCGCAACATCTTCTAGCATTTCGTCTCCTCGCTTTTGCACAAGTCCCTCTGCTACCCACAACCAAATCAATCTCTCTACAGAGATTTCAGAGTCCTCGGGAAAGAGACCAAGGTAAAGAAAGCACGATTTTAAGTTGTAGGAAGGCAAGTCGGTATAGCTCAAAGCTAAGATCTGAGAGCAAGGTGTTTGGTCCTGATTGAGCTGCCATTTTACGCGCTCTAGCATTTTGGACCACTCTTTGAAACTCTTCTGCTTTGTTGATAACAAACCAGCCAATACAACGACGGCAAGAGGCAGGCCTCCACATTTTTTCACAATTTTTTTTCCCCACTTCCTTGAGTTGCTCCGAGGGAGGTTCTGTCGCCATAAATATCTTATTTGCGAACAGTGTCCAACTATCATCATCGCTTAGAAGCTTTATTTCATGAGGAGGACATCTTGGATCGGCATGTAAAGCTACCTCTTTGTTGCGAGTAGTGAATACTACTCTACTTCCGTTTCCTGTGCTGGGAAAGGCTCCCTTTAGACTATCCCAGACATCGGTGCTCCATACGTCGTCCATGACTAGTAGATAACTCTGCTTTTTCAAGAAATCATGAATCTTGTCCTCCAATTCTGCTATATCCATATCTCTTGATTCCCCTCTTCTAAGATTCATGAATTTCTTCGCAATCTCCTGCAAAAGTTCTTTAACACTGTATACTTGAGATACATACTCCCAGGCACGGCGTTTAAAATGCTTTTTAACATTACCTTTGTTAAAGACTTTCTTGGCAAGCGTGGTTTTACCCAATCCCCCCATACCAAGGATGGAAATAACACATCGTCTTTGTGTATCTACCTCCATCAATCGTGCCTCCAACATCTTTACGTCATCCTCCAGAGCAACAACAATATCAGAATCATCAGAATGGGTAGAAGTCCATCTCCACTTGCGCAGCCTTTCTTGCCTTGCAGATATCGGCCTCTCTCTTCCTCCTGCAACATCCTCTTCTTGAATTCCATAGGTTGATCGACTCTCAGAGATTTCAAATATCCTATCTTTGATTTGCTTAATCTCGTAGCGAACCTCATGTCGAACTTTCAACTGTCTCACCTGGTTGAAAATGATGAAAGTACATCTCTTTATAAATCTCATCCTCCTCATCCTCTCTTTCTGTTCTGCTTTTCGAAGGATGAAAGTGTCAATGATGTCCTCCGCAGTGTAAGCTACGTCTCTAACATCCGCCACCCAGTTCTTAATTCTTGCATTTCCTTCTTGTTTCTCGTCGGCATCTTTGAGGAAGCATTTTATTCGCTTCATCTCTCTTTCAAGCCACTTGACTTGGTCCGTGACACCATACAAGAGACTTGTTTCATGATCAATCAAGGAAGCAAATCTATCTAGCAGTATGGAAACAACAGCCTCAACAGCCATGGATCCCCTCTTCTTCTTCTTCTTCTTCCTTATTCTTTCTTACATACAAGAAAAATACCACCACCACTCAGTGCCCTAAGAGACAATCTCAACTGACTGCTCCCATTAAAGTATCCTTAACTCGCTGCCACGTAGACAAACTGTAGATTATCCTATGTGCTACATCTTAATGTACTTTAACCTACTGCGTGGCATGGCAGAGACTGCAATTTCCCATGCAATTTCGCAGAACTGCACTAAAAGTTAGGTGAGAACGAATCTTGTGAGAACCCTGAAAATGGCATCAGGGTACGAACACATCAGCGCCAAAAAGTGATAAGTGCCCCCCAAAAAGTGCAAATCACTTTTTGGTACTGATGCGTCAGCCCCTCTGGTGCCTGTTTCACAGTTTTCATGAGATTCGTTCTCACATAATCCAAGCCCCATCATCCGATCATTTCCATGTTGGCTTCACATATCTCTTAGTTGGGACCTATCAAATATTGGGTTTGAGATGAAATCATCTACAGTTCTAAATCACCAAATAGGCCAAACGTGCCTATCACAGCCGCATAAATAACTGTGATTTGACACATTCAATTTAAATATCAAATTTTAGTCAAATCACAACTTCTGTGGCTATAATGTGACCGTTTGCACTGTAAAGAGATTTAGAGCTGTAGACGACTTCCTTTTGGGTCTTCATCCTTTGCATGCCAGCGACTAGCCTATATTATTCTGATGGCCCCTTGTACCGGGCCTTTACATCGTTAGCTTCATTTGGTCAGAAAATCATACCAGACCATTTATTGAGTTGAGTTTCGTCAGTGACTATAAGGAGACAAATCTCTTGTATAAAGAGGATAGTGACTCATAAATCAATAGGCCCCACTAGATGAACTCGAACAAGAAGAACCCATATTTCAGTGGGCTTTATTTTGAAATTTACAGACATACAAAAGGGATTGGGAGAAGGCCTATTAATGCAGGTTGGGATTGGTTCCCATGGGCATGTGGTTGGACCAATGAGTCAGTTTAATTCATCCATCCAACTATTTAATAGAGTTTGGTAAATGAAATTTAATTTTTGTTGTCATTTTTGTTTTCAAGATTTTCTTGGTGAACATGTTATTAATGGGTAGTTTGTAAGTGTAGTTAGTTTCTTAGAAATAAGGTGATAGTTGTTTTAGGAAGTTGTTTCATTAATGTTGTGTTGGGATTGAATATTTAATTAGTTGAAAAATAGGAGGGAGTTAGTCATGGGAAAACAAAATGTTTTCTTTTTTCTTTTTTATTTTTGTTACAAGCATTTAATGTTTATTTAGTGGGTTTTGTAAGATGGATTTCTCCTCCAATTTCTTTATAAGGGTTTTCAGATCATGTAAGAGAGTAGGCTTGAATTTTTATGAAAATTATATTTGAGCTTTTAACTTTGGATTCATCCATTACCAAGTTTTGTCTTCTTTTTTTTTTTTTTTTTTTGAATTTAAAATGGTTAAGTCTTTTGTGGTTTTCCTTTAAACTAAACCACCTTTGATCACCGACATCAAGTGGATGAAATTCCTCTGTGTTGAGTCGCTCTTAGGTTGCATCATTTGGTATCAAAGCTGGTTGTTATCTAGACATTAGAGAAATCATGATAGCAACAATGACTCTTTGGGATCTATAATATAGAACACCGATTTACGATAACTATGGTGATGAAGATGAAGATGAAGTTATAGGACTACTTTAACTTGATGGAGGACTGATTTATGATGTTTATGATGATGTACACTTATTGTAACAAATTGCATTTATTCTTTGAATTGTGAAATATATATAGTTGCTGATTTAGTCTGTGAATGTCAACATGTGTCTTATTGGTGGGTTCTTTTTGTGTTATGCATCATGAGAGTGAATAGAAAGGGAAGTTAATGAACTTGATTAATTCAAAAATCTCAAAACTTCAAATATTTGAAAAGTTGCAGATTGAATCAAGCAGGGGGTTTTGGATTGATCCAAAGTTTGGATTAATCCAAAAATGCTAGATTGATCCACGCTAGATTGATACAAAAGTGCTAGATTGATCCAAGCTAGATTGATTAGGAATTTTAGGGACATTGCTTGATTGATCCAGGGGTCTCAAAGAAAAAGGCCCTTAACTGCTTGATCAATCCAAATAAACTTTGGATCAATCGAGGTTTGGATAGATCCAAAACTACTGGATCAATCCAAATAGAAGAATCATGAAAATTTGGGATTTTTACTAATAAACGAGTTTCGTAATCAAATTTTGTGGGACCCACTTACAAATAGATAAAACCGTAAAGATGACCTAATTGAGAGATAAAAGCAAAAAAAAGAAATGTAAGAATGAGAGTGAAAGGTGGCTAGGAAGAATGAAAAGGAATTTGGCTTAAAGCTTTAGGATTTGTGAGAGAATTTTGATTTCACTTCATGCGACTAGCTTGAGCCAGCAAATCAGTCAAGAGGAAGAGTGTGCAAGGTTTAGATCTCAACAATATTGAAGTTTTAGTAAAGTAAAACCTTATATTCAAGTTTTTAGAGAGTTCTTTTAAGATTTGGGATTTTTTTTCTATGTGTTTTACTGAAATATAGGGAGTCTAAGTTCTCTATACCATAAAATATTGTAGAGAAGAATATCAGAACAACTGTTAAAAATTTGGACACGTTAGAGTCCATAGAAGGATGATTTGATTCAATAAAGGCTACAAAAAAAGTGCTTAGGGCTTTGTGATGAAGATTTTGAATAGTAACTAATTATGCACAATATGCATTCATTTTCTTTGATGGGTTCTTAGAAATCCCTATTCTAAATATATGAATAGTAAGTGATTTTGCTAAATATAAAATTGTTTTATTTGGTAGATTCTTAAAAATCCATATTATTAAATCTATGAATTTAAAGTTTCTTTAGAAAGATAATATAGACCAAATTTATGGATTTAAACTATGTGAAGATTTTTAGCCAACATATTTTATCTAAAAGTAGTGTTTTAACCAAGTTTATTATGTTTCTATAAATTTTGGAAACTTTCTCAATCCTAAGGCTTTTCATTAATTGTTTTAAAGTGCTTCCAAAGGTATTTAAAAGTGGTTCTTGATAGATTTTGATATGTATGCAATTCTATAAGATAAGCTATTGCTACGTGTTCCTTAGATGGGTTAGTAAATCCTATTATTTGTGTTTTGATTGACTTTAGTTGTGGTTTTTGATATGTGAGTATGTTTTGAATACGAGGGGTATATGTTCAAAAGATCGATTTATTTCAATTAGGTATCTTTATTTAGAAGATTGATTTTATTTTGAATACATACCTTTGGAATCATGAGTTTAGAATTGTATAAAGTTTTATGTTTTAAACTCCGATCAAATTTTGTATAATCCCTTGCAACTAAGGGTTAAATAGTGGTGCACCACTCGTAGGGCGGTATGTGAGATCAATTATTTGTGATATGTGAACCCTTTTCATCATGGAAGTATATGGTGGTGCCCCACCTATAGGGTGTTAGTGAGATTCATTATATGTGAAGTTTTCCCCTCACCATCATGGGAGTATATGGTGGTGCCTCATATGCCGGAATGTGAGATAAGCTATGTATATTAGTTAAAATAAATCCTTGCCACTAGGGTTTAAAAGGTGGTGCCCCACTTATATGGCAATATGTGAGTTTAGTAATATGTGATCCCTCACCATCAAGGGAAAGTAATGGTACCCACTCATAGGGCAGTATGTGAGATACCTATGTGTATATGTGTTTTGAGAACTTATGTTTTGATATAATTAGATTTGCACATATGTTCTATTATGATTTTGTATAATAATGGTTATTGGTTCATGATTCATTTTATGTGAAATTTCAAACTATGTGTATTAATCTTTATGTCACTTTGAATATTATATGATTTCAAAATGTATATGCAAATCTGTTGTGTTATTTTGACATCTTAAAAAATATTCATGCTTAACTTGACCCTTTTCCCTATTCTTTGTATATTTTTATAATTTAATATGAGTCATGAACTCACCCATCCATAACATTTTTCAGATTAAAATTTAGTGACGAGCAATAGTTAGGAGTATATAGCAAGGTGTGACAATAGAATCACGTGTAGTTTAGTTTATTTGCTTATGTTGGACATTTTAGAAATTTAGATTTGATTTTTGGATTAATGGTGGGTTGTAA
Organism: Platanus orientalis; assembly: GCA_025762735.1. NCBI lineage: Eukaryota > Viridiplantae > Streptophyta > Magnoliopsida > Proteales > Platanaceae > Platanus > Platanus orientalis. The sequence continues at coordinate 4,546 of JAOXJP010229291.1, read as the reverse complement.
TGGTTTTAATTAGGATTTTATGCCTTTGAGAGATTCTTGATTTAGCACTTTAATGTGATCGAAGATTTAATGTTAATTGATGTTTAGCACCTTCTAGTGCTATACTTTAAAAGTTTAGAAAATTTTACATTCATCATTTTGGACCCATTATATTTATTCTACAAAATTTAGTCATATGAATTGGATTCAGGTAATGGCAGAGTTGGTATCAAAGCTCTAGGTTTTAGATCCTATAGACAATCAAAGTCCTAGATTTTAGGATTATATAGACAATTAGAGCCATAGTGAACTCAGTAGGAAGCGGAAGGTTAGGATTTGATGTTGGATGGTTAAGTGATAAACTATAAGAAATTTGGTTGATGTTTATACTTTTTTTTTTCTTCAATAAGTTTCAATGTTTATACTTAGTTCTTATATGCTTAAATTAGTTTGACATCTTAGAGTATCGAGATTATTTATGAATATTTGATTCTAAAGCCCTTGTTTGTGTGATTTTAGGAAGAAAATGCCACCACATAGGTCTACTACTTTTACTTCTCAACTGGAAATAGAGAATCTACCTGGTGTCTTGGGAGCTATTAGGAGCCTTGCTCAGGTGGTTGAAATACATGTGAATACTAGAGAGTAACCCTAAGAGAGAGATATGGTGACAAATGGTAACATTATAAAGCAATTCAAAAGGATGGGACTGCCTAAGTTTAAGGGTACTCCGGACTCTATTGAGGCTAAAGATTAGGATATGTTGATGCTAATGTAAAAAATCTTTGATTTGATTGGATGCACTGAAGTTAAAAAGGTCTCATTCACTACCTTTATGTTTAAGAGGAAAGCAGAACATTGGTGGAGAGCTACTAAGGAAACCTTAACATTTTAAGAGGAAAAAACACTTACTTTAGGCATTTTCTTGGATGCATTTCAAGAGAACTATTTTCCAGAGAGTGTGTGAGACAAGAAGGAACTAAAGTTCATAAAGCTAGTTCAAGGAAATAAGACCATGCTATAGTACAAGGCCAAGTTTACTAAGTTGACCTGTTTTATCCCTCACATTGCATCTAATGATACTTGGAAAACCAATAAATTTCAAAAGGCACTAGGATCAAGCATATAAACTCAAATGGAAGCTTTGAGATTGAAGACTTATGCTGAAGTAGTGGACACTACTAAGGTTATGGAGAAAGAGTGAGGAATTTGTGAAATTTTGAGACCAAAAGAAGAAGTGAGCTAACTCTGAGAAATCTCACAAGCAAGATGACACTAAAGTGTTCAATAAGAAACCTACAAAGGAAGTTGAGACAAATGGGCCATATCAATGAGTTACCAAGACATGTCATAACTGGGAAAAAATACACAAAGGTGCTTGTTATCATGAATCTTATGAATTCTTCAAGTATAGACAAGTGGGCCATTTGATTGAGGATTACCCAATTATGAAAAGTGAGCAAGTGACTAAGCCTATAGAGGAGAAATAGAGGATGAAGGTTTAGGGAAGTGTGTTTTCTATTACTTAGCAGGTTGTCGAGGCATCTAAGTTTGTGATAATAGGTACCCTCCCATTATTTTCTCATACTACACCAATTCTTATTGAGATTCTATACTTCGGGATTCAAAAGATTCATATACAACATCTTCATCTTTACCTATTTTTTGTGATCCTATATATGATGATGATGATGGTGTTATCTTTGATAAGCCTATATATGACAATGATGTATTTGATGGATTATCGAAGATGAAGTATCTAATTCCTGCCAAATGTGATGATCAAATTTTAGTGATGAAGAATTCATTGTTTGCCAACTATTAAGATGTTTTCATGTCTATTCCGTCACCTCCTAAGCAAAATCTTTTCTACAATGATTTGCTTAGAGATTTGTGTGGAAAGAAATCAAATTTCAAGAGGTCAAGATCAAAAGAACATAGATACCACTTTGAATATTTAATGTGTTTAACATTGTGTATTGTATTAATCATTTTGATGAAGATGCATTAAGTTTGAGGACGAATTCTTAACTACAAAGGGAGAATGATGTAGTACGACACATGGCAACACATGATTTCAAGGTGGATATACATTTTTCATAGAGAAATCAAGACAAAAAACAATTACAAATATGATTTAATATGAATTTTATTTTATTCAGAAATATGTTCCTTTGTTGTGTTTTTTGGGTTTTATTTGGAAATGTTTTATTTGTTAAGTATTGGGTTTTAGTATGAGAGTTTTTAGAAGATTAAGATGTTATTTGGGTTTACAAAGGGAAATTTATACAAATTCGTAATTTGGAAGGTTTTGCATAGTGCTTCTTTCGGATGACATAGCTTCTCATACAAATGTATGTTTGATGAGATTCATGGTATGTTAGAAAGAAGACTTTAAGGGCTACAATCTATATTTTACAAAATATTTTCAAATTTGACTGTTTTCAAAGAAATAATTGTGTTCTAAGATGATGCACGTGATTGGAATCTTCCCCTACAAATTTTAGGACAAATTTCTTTGGATTTGTTTATGGAATTTTTGTATTTTAGGTCTTTAGTTTATAAATAAATAGCAATGTAATGGAGTATTATTATTCTTTAATTATTAAATAAAATTTTGATTTATTGAGATTTGTTCTCTATCTAATTATTAGTATTTTTCCTTGAGAAAATCAACAAGTCCCTTGTTCATGATATTTTCACTTATGGAAATCAACAGGTTCAAGGAAGGTTGTTCTCAATCTGTTAGGAGAATTCATCCTCAATGCTTGATTGTGTCAGCATTTTAGGTCTTTGGAAGCACCTTTTTAACTCTGATTTTCTTCAAGATTGACGATTTGTAATCACCTTCACTACCACGACAGTTTTTTTCAATCTTTATCATTTTCCAAGTCTTTGTTATCTATCCTTTCTTTAGAGTGGATCTCTTCCTTGTTTAAGTGTAGCAAAATGATTTCATATTATAGATTATCCATGGAGTAAACTACTGATCAATCAAATTGAGAGTAACTATGTGATGCAGAACATGCTACAAAGGTATGATAAAATGCTTACCAGAAGATGAGAGAGAATTTCCCTTTTTATGTTTAATCATGTGTACATTTGAGGCCCACATATCAAATTAGACCTATTGATTTACAACTAAGACGAAGGAAACTAGGGTGTAGAAAGATCCACATTTTTTTTGTAGGTGGATTTTTTTTTTTCTAATTGATTCAAACAATGGTTAAAGAATTTTAGAAGAAAAGCCAATTGTTTGGGAAGTCTAATTAAGGATTAGAGAAGCAAGTGATAAAATCACTCTTGCTAAAAAGTTAAATACATTTGTGTGAAAACACCGGCCCACTATAACTATTGTATCAATGCAATGGAAGATGGTAATAGCACCACTGTGTTTTTTCCTAAGAGGAGGCTAGAATTATGTACCTAACAACCCCATAGTAGATGAACAAGAGAAGTCGAAAAGAATAAATGAAAAAAAATGTTGAACAGTTCTTTGTTTTCTTATTATTATAAAAATTCAATAAAATATCCAAACTCAATTACTTTGCTAGAGAAATATCATATCTGCTCCAAGGTCATAATAAAAAATAAAATAGAAAATAAAAACATAAGAGAAAAAAGAAAGTGCTTTGATTTTACCATTCATTATTCCACTGGGACTGATAAAATGAAAGAACACATGATCGAAGAAATAAAGGAAACATATATTATGAAAAAAATAAAATGGAAAATATAATAGATAACAAAAGCAAAACTATAGAATTTCATTTTCCATTGCTTACTGAGACTGTTGTTATTTTCTGATATCCATAAAAAGAAGGAAACACAAATAGAAATTTCATTAATTATATCATTCTTAAATATCATTTGGTCAAAAAATTATTGACAAAGTTTCAACTACCCCATGGTAGGAAAGCATCAAGTGTATAGAAAAAAAATCTAAAGTAATAGAAACCACAAAGAAAATAAATATATGTACATTTTTGCAAAGACTTCGGTTGAAGTAATTTCACCAAAGTAAAGAGAAAAATAAAAAATAAAAATCCCAAAGCAATATAGAAACACTAGTGGACGTTTTAGGAGAAGAGAGATACAAATAATAGATGTGGGATGTTTAGAAAAGAGGGAGTGGGAATCATTTTGGGATGAGAGAGAGAGAGAGAGCATGGACACTGACACAAGACAGGTACGGTGTATGATACAGATACAATACAGTGACATAACAATTCTTAAAAAAAAATAGGATACAATATGATAATTAATTAATTAATATCTTTAGCTATATTTTATGTTTAAAAAATAAATAATATGCATCAAAATGTTTGAAAATATATTTAAAACTAATTTAAAAGTAATAATACATAGCAAATAAACACATTCACACCCATACAATGAAGTTTAGTTTTTATAGTATAAAGTACTAAGAGTTAAAAAAAAGTACAACAAAAATGAAAAAGAAAACCAAGAAAAAAGGGAACCATGTGATGCATTTCTCCATGGACTCTATCCCTCTTATTTCCTTCATTCTTTTTCATCTTCTTTTGTTCCGTCATTTTCCTATTTC
>JAOXJP010229290.1:0-10976 GCA_025762735.1 Platanus orientalis | reverse complement strand
CTTATGTCAGTCCTACTTTTGGGTGACATAAGTCAGTCCTACCAAATCCTTAGGGTATTGAATGACATCCCCACCAAAAATTCATATAAAAAAGGGAAAGGATGTTGTCTAGGATTTGGTGTCTAGGATGGTGTCCAAGACACCGAAGGTCATCATATGGAACAAAATGCATATTTCATGGTAAGAAAATGCATCATCTAGTCATTTTATTCTATATGACGTCCTCTGGTGTCCTAGACATCAAATCATGGATTTCTTTCGAAGTTTACTTGTTGTTTTTCCCTTCACAATGAAGGGTTTTCCACCTAGTTTGTCAACTCCCCGAGTTGACTCCTCACTCCCCCGAGTTGACTCCACTCCTAAGTCTCACAAGTCGAATCATACTATTGACTCTAAACTATACTTGACTCACTCATTGAGTCAAGTTGTTAACTTGGTAGATTTATTCGATTCAGCCAAGTCTACTAAACCTTAAAATGATTCAAAGCCAAATTGGAACACAATAAGAAACTTCATTTTTTTTGGGGAGGGGGGGGGAGAGGACTTTTAGGTTTATTTTATTTTAATTTATAAATTCTTCAACAAGTGAGGTCTCCCAAAGACATTTAAAACCTTAGAAGACAGAAAGAGTAAAGAACTTGAAAGAATATTACTTTAAACTTGAATTTCTAACCATATAAACTTGGACCTTGGAGATGACATTTTGTTTTTATGCTTAAGTTGAAAATACATATTTTGGTTTTTCAATATATTACTATCAATAGTATTTTTATTTACTTTATTTTGGATTTTAGAGTTTACAATTAGTTATGTGACATGTATGTGACAAGCCAAGGTTTGGGCCTCTAACCCAACACACTTGTACATTGTGTAAATCAAATTAGAGGTTTATACATGGTAGTTGTGGTACACTAGTCATAGTGGTCTGTTAAAATCTACTACAGTCTAGCAATATGTGGAATGTTTTAGAGAATTCTAGAAATATGAGGGTTCTAGATATTTCTATCAACAAGAGGAAGTGGTGGAGCATTCTAGAAGACTCCATACCATTGGATGCATGACAAATGAGGAGATCCTAATGAGACATAGGAACATGGCTTATCTATAAAATGGGAGGATCCCTCATTTTTACAACAAGAAGAAGAGTCTCAACTTGTGTATTTTCTTGAACATATAGTAAAGTGATGCTCTTTGTGTTATACGTATTCTCTCTTTTAGTAAAGTGATATTCTTTGTGTTATACGTATTATCTCTTCTAGTATAACAATTAAGTGTAGGTGTTGGGTTTGGCTGACTTGCCTACAAAGGGTTTTCCTTGGAAATGCTGTGTTGTGGTTGCTTTTATCGTTTGTCTTTATTTTTTATTTTTTTATTTTTTTATGATATATGATGATGAACTGTTTATGGTTCATAGGTTTGGCTTGATTTAAGGGGTATATATATATATATCGATTTGTTATGTTGTTTAAAACCTTGCTCCCAAGTTTGGAAAAGGTTTGGGCAACTTGAATCCAAACCCTATGTTAACACAACGATGGATCTACTTCAAGACTCGGTGCTACACTCAAACGTCTTCTTCAAACTTAAGGTTATAATAATGAATACAAATAAGAGTTGCTCCCATCCCTCAACCCCTTACCTGGTTTTTTTTCTTAACAACTCTATGATGAGAAAATCCCCCACACTTTTCATACAGTCCTCGAAAAACCTGCATTAGTACCACAAAAATCTTTATCTTTGACAACAAGCAGAGATTCCTCTTCAATCTCTTCAGCACTTGTCAACAATCCAGATACACCCAAATCATGAAACCTGCTCCTTCCAATCTGCTGTTGAAGAGCAGGGACAGGACTCACGACAACCATAAAGAAAGACTACTATTAAGGATTTAGTCCATTAACTAATATAGTTTGCACTTAGCTTTCTTTTGGCAAGTCCAATTGGCTATGGTACTATGTGCATTACGAGATGTGCTCAAAACTGTTATTTAAGGCAATATTATTTAATTATAAATATACTTATAGCCATGGTTGTTTAGGTGTCTCAAGTCTTCTTCTACATGGGACATCCATTCCTCTCAAGTCTTTTTCTATATGGAATATCCGTTTCTCTCAAAGCATTTTTTTTGCTTTCCCCAATTAACAAACTCCTTTATTCCCTTATGATGTAAAATATCAAAATGTCCAATGAAAAGACCAAATGCCAAGTAACTACTCTTTAGTGGGCTGGAGTAGGCCATTGATACCTTGACTAGAACACCTACACTGAAAAGCTCTATACTTCACTACCACTATGGAAAATTGTACCATGATCAAGCACCAATTAATTCATTACCTTCATTTCAGACTTCAGAAAGACAAACTCCCACTCTCTCCTGGGCGAGACATGAACTCTAAGATGATTTTCAAAATCTTCAACAATGATATGGTGAGCATCATTAACCATTAGTGCACCATCAAAGACTTCAGGCCTTCTTTGCTTGGATTAATCAAAGTGGCTCACGACCTCCCTAAGAAAAACATAAATTTATCCACAATACTGTTAAATACAACCTTTCAAAGGCACAATGGAATCAGTGCGAATTACCACCTGGAAGTACCGGTGTAAAACATATACATCATAATTCAATTTGATTATAAATCTACAAGATATGGCTTCAATTTGGGATCTGTCAAGTCAGATCCAGGTTCAAATCTCATCAGATTCAGAGCAGACTTGTATCAGATTATGTTTTGAATACATTGTTGGACCTAAAATGGGTTTTCACTCATCGATCCAGTGCTTACAACATTTCCAGAGCTAGTTCAACTTTCTACTTTATGAAATTTGCCTCGTGCTTAAGAAGACATCTATTATGCTTCTGCATTCTTGCAAAATGGACCAGCATTCTTAACCCAACTTTGCTTAGAAGCTGAAATATGTTCATAGTGACTGATGCAGTCAAGCAACTCAAAAAAATGCTAAGATGGAAAGGGGGAAGGGGTGATCCTAATAAATGATCAGTTTCAAATTAAAATTTCTAGTTGGACATTTAATGTACAATTATTCTCAAGTTGGTAAAACAACCAAAACTGATATGCAAAGAAATCAAAATATATTAATAAGATATCCTTAAAAATAAAAAAGATAAAAATAAGACCAATATAGCATCACTATACATTTAACCTTAATAGGGTAAGTCTCCTAGCAAACATCTTTCCATATTTTTCTTTCTTTCTCCTACCACACAAATTAATTCACAATCAAATTTCTAATCAATTTTCCTAATTATCATCCCTATCATAAGTATGTGACAAACAACATTGAAAGTACCATTTCTTCCCACTTGAAAGCTAATTTGTCACCTAATTACTTTCTGTTCAAGCAACATTCAAATCTGTTATTGATTTATACTCCTTTTTCACCCACTGCTATTTCTTACCTATGACAGCCTTTGGCACCACTAGTTGTTAAACTTACCTTGACTGAATGGGGTGTTGCAACACAAGTAAAAAAAGAAGGGAAGCGGTAACCAATGGCCACACATGAAATGGTTACGAAAATCTTGTAACATTTGGGAGGACCAAATAGTTTTATGGTTCGAATTTGAAGCCAAGCACTCACTAAACATATATATCGATCATATACCAATGGTTACTGTTCCTCCAACTGTAGGAATCTCAAGGTGAGATTTCTAAGGCTTAATCATAATGTTTGTTGCAGGATAGATACACAAAATCATGCAAAAATGTTTGTAAATTAGTAATATCCTGGCAGCAACAACCGGAATAGAAAACAATATTAGTTGATTCACAAACACCAAAACGAACCAAGGATGCAAATCATGCAACAATGTCCCCTTCAGTTTGCAACAGTCAACGAACACTACAGTAGTGTATCTCCACTTCATCCACTCAGCTCTAATTCTAAAGGCAGCATTCCTCACAATTTCTTGCTCCCTAGGGTCTATTTGTCACGTAGGAATTGGGAGGTTAGAATCGGAATCGGGATCATAAAAATTCAAATTACCACTTTAGGTCTGTAGATCAGATGGGAATTCTAATTTGATGTTTAAACTTTAAAACTGGAGAATGCATGCATTCTGCATAAATTAGAATTCACACCTTAATGGGTGTGTGTAGCTCACACAGGTGTTGGAATTGTCGTGTGAATTGAGCCTGCCAAAAGAATTGTCTATACTCTGAATATTTTAGGTCATTTCTTCCGCTTCCCTTACCCACTCCCACCTCGACTCGGTAGCAGTCCTTCTAACATTATGGAAAAACCAAAAAAAAATTCCCGATAATTAATGAAATTTTATTGAAAAGGAAGAAAGATAACATCATAGTAATTCAACAACATATAGCAACCAATAACTTAAACTGGTGGAAAGAGCCGATATACATTGAAGGCTGTCCAACACCCCAGTTGACTAATTTATCGGCATCCCAATTTTGTTCCCGGGGGACAAGAGAAAATGAGCATCTAAATTCTAAAGAGAGTTTTTTGATTTCATACACCGAGTCCCACATGCACCCCGATTGACACTCTTTTCCTTGACCTTGTCCAATAACAATAGTCGAATTGCTCTCAATGATACAACCAAATGAGCCCATTCTCTTTAACTCTCTAAGGACCAAAAGCATGGCAAGAGTTTAAGCTTTTGTGAAATTGCAAGAAACAAGGGGACCATACAGTACTCTACATATAATTCCATTGTAGTCTCTTACCACACATCCAAACTCCATTGGTCAGGGGTTTCTTTTAGATGCTCCATCAAAATTGGGCTTCAAGATACCATCTGGTGGGGGCCTCCAACAAAGTGCCATGGGCGTATGGATAGGGGAAGATGAATTGGAGATGACCATCACCCAATCCTTTAGAAAATTTGAGGGAAATATATCTTTAAACTTAGAAACTAGCATCCAGCCACCCACCTCCCTAATGATAGCCTTAATCACCTCTCCACAATTTCTAAATTTTTTATAAAAAAATTTAAGTGAGGGAAGATCTTGACTCGTTTTGAATTATCGGCTTAGCTCTGAAAACCTTTTCATTATATTTACTTCACCGATTCATCTCTCATTGTCGACACTTCCACTCCATTTCTCACGACACCTTCGTTTACTAGCGACAAGAATGCCTTGCTTGATCATAGTGGCATGTTTCATAATCTCACCACACAAAGAAAGGTTCGTTTGTCTATATAAAAGTATCCATCTCTCCCTATAACATGAAACTTCTTAAAATCTCTTATCACCCACCAATCTCTTCAAATAACACGAACCCAGATCTTGCTCTTTAACAGTAGCAATTATCAACTAAAAAAATCACCTGAGAGAAGAAGACAATGAGAAATTGTCGACATGAATCGACTAGGATGTAGCATCTATGGAATTTGGAGAAGCCTTTTAGGAAGGAGAAGACAAAAAAATAAAATAAATTGAAATGATAAAAATGCCCCTTACTTTTATAATAATAATAATAAATATGGACAATTTTGGTTTAAAAAATATGACCATTTTTTCTAGCGACCCGAGCCTGAGACATAGCCAAGCCTACTTCTATGATCCCAAGCCAAGCCTGAGCTCAGCATCTTAGGCTCATCACAAGACTAAGCCAAGCCAAAGCTTTGTCTTCATGCGATGAGCTTGAGCTATGCTGGGTAAAGTTTGGCTCGTTGACACCCCTATGCCCTAACGATTGATATGTGTCAGTTGTGACTGTGCAAAGCAAAGGCTCGTGATTAAAGTGCTTTAGTCATGAGTGGGTCAGGGTGACTGATAGGATTCATTCGTGATTGGGTCTTTTTCAGTTGTGGGTGGGTCACAACCATTGATAGGGTTCATTCACAACTGGGTCATTTTCAGTTGTGGGTGGTTCTCTCTGAGTGATTTTTACAGAATTGGAGAGGGACTTTTTCTAGGAATTTGACCTAGGTTTCACCACCCACTTCACTCACTCATGTAGAAGGTGTCTATTGCTGTTGTTCACTTATGAAAATTTTTCCAGTATTTTCCCAATCAAGGCTGATACAACAACCATAGGAGATAATCAGTCCTCCTATGAGGGAGCTGGTCTCCTTGGTTGCGGGTGGCTGTAAAGATAGAACCAGTCTTGCTACAAGGGGCTGGTGTTAGCAGCCATATGACTAGCAATTTGGGGATTTGAGGCTACAATCTTAGCTCATGTTCGTGGTCCCATAACTTGGGCAATAACAGAGGTCTGCAAAATGTGAGGCATGACTCTAAAGTTTGCACGTTTGCCGTTGGAATCTTGAAAAGAACAAGATTCCCATTAGTATAATTGAACAAGGGAAGAGATGAGAAGAAAGTGTTGTCCCACCGGGTGTGTCAGGAATTTGTAACACCAAATTATGTGCAAATTATCCAGTCGTTTAGTAGTTGGTTTATTGTTTATTTGGTGGGGACTTTAACTCCAAGTTAATTACTGCTGCCATTATTGAGGTGGTAAACCTTTGATTCAAGCCCTTGTTACACAACTTATAGACCAAGCAAAGTGTGTATAAGTAAAAGAGAAGAGAAGGAGAAAAGGGATTGACTTTTCATTAATATAAACCATGACAGGAAGGGGCAACAATTGTTACACTTCAAGCTCTTTACAACAAAGCATATTACGTGTAAAGAATTGTGGCCCTCTTGGGTGTGATGGATTAAAACTTACCTAGTTGTGGCCATGAATCCTTGGTTCTTGTACTCCTTTGTTTTCTTCCTTGAGTTTTATAAAAGTTTTAAGACTTACGACCCTTTTGGGAGTGATGGATTAAAACTTGGATGTGGGCCTTGAAGACTGTTGGAGGAAAAGGATGCTTGAGAGCAGGCGAGAATGAAGGTCTGAAAATTCTACTCATAATGTGTGAAGAATGGGTATTTATAGAGGGTCTGGCGATTGACTTTAAGTCCCTATTGGACTCTAAGTCGCCAACTGTTTTGTAGCCTAGAGTTCTGGCTGGTTGTTGATCTTTAACACAATGTTCTAGAAGATTTGTTAATGTGGCCAACTGTGTGTTAGTCATCCCTAACTTGATACAAATCAAATGGTTGAGATCGACTCTTTAACCTTGAAAGAATACTCTGTTGCTCTTATCCAATCCCTTGTATATAGGATTTGATGAGACATTAAAGACTTATATACAATACTTTCCTATTTGTATAGGATTTTTTCACTTTTAGAGGCCTGTACAAATTGGGAGGCTTGTGCACGAGTTGAACAATTTTATTAGACTTATGGGTGCATTAAAAGTTTAAAACTGCAATCATTGCTAGTCCAAGGTGCAAAAATAGCAAAATTTAGTAATTTAGGTTTTCTAGTTCATCAGTCACAAATGACTAGTTGGTTGCGACTGAACCCCAATGACTAAACCAGTCAATCACAAGTCACTATATCATTTGTGGGGTTAGGGTATTTTTGTAAGTTCTCTTTAGTAACGAATTTTCTATGTCAACACAATGTACAATGAGGATTGAATAAACTTATAGTCTAAATAAATAGATAATGATAAATGACCCAAATTTTTATCCAATTCAAATTTGATCCGCTATTTTAGGTTGGCTTGACATGAATTGAGCCTAAGCCTTGTTTTAAGCTTATAGTGCCAAGCTTGGGCCTTGATTTAAGGTTGTTTTCTAAGTGAGCCTGAGTTGAGTGAAGCTCAGCTTGTGAAAAGCTTGTGTCCCCACACACAAAGGGTGGGGTGTATAGGGTTAAAACTGTAAAAGTAACACTATGCAAATGAAAAATAGGTATCCACTATTAAAAACGGTTTTGAAAATATGACTGTTTAGTCAACTTTGAGCCAAAATAAAAATAAAACCCACAAGACGTTTGAGGTGGGTCCTCATGAGGTTGTGTTCACCACTATGAGGAGAAATAACACTATGTGCTTGGTTGCTCAAAACTATTAATGGGTGAATACGCAATTGTCTCCAATAGTGTCAACTTGAACATTGGTTAAAGGAAGTGAAACTTTGAATAGTCCCACATTGGTTAGTAAATAAATACTTATTTATATCTCCCCAAATATTTCAAGTAATTGTTGGCATGTCTATTCATTCATGTTTGACCATTTTACCCTCATGATTGTTTTGAACCAAATAGTCATAAATGTGACCGTTCATTTACCCTTTTACCCTCGTGTCTATTTTGAACAGACATAGATGTATCTAATAATTTACATCTCTTACTCTCGTGTCTGTTTCTAAGTCATAAATTGAAAAATTATGCGCCTCTATATCTATTCCGAATAGTCATGAATGGTCTATAAATATTCCATCATCGCTTTCCAAAAATAGAAAAATTTAATCATTGTAACATCAATATAAGATAGAAAAACACAGTTTTGGTTTGCCAAGCACATAAATTGTAGTGCTTCTTCTATGTGTATTCGATCATTGTATCTTGGGAAGCAGACGTCCAAGAAGTTCGTAAACACTACTACAAGGGACAAAATCTATCTTAAAGACAGTATCAAACACTTGCCTTGATTAATTGTGGTTTCTGACAATTCATCCAGTCAGTAAGTCGTTTCTATTTAAATATGAAGTAAATACTTACTGTTTACAGAATCACATATTGCTCTTTATATACTTACACTCATAAAAATGGGGTTTATAGCATAGTTATTAAACCCATACCAAACCAACCGATCAAACCGATAACCCGACGACCTGACACTTCAACTGGTTTAAGTTGCTTATTAGATCGTTTTTACGAGTAACCCGGTCAAACACATTGAAACCCAATAGGTTCTTTTATCGAACAATCCAACCCAACCGGTCTGACCATCAAACCCTGGGTTATTGTTAAAGTACAAAACATAGGTTTTACCATGAGTTGAACACAAGTCATTGAATTGAAACTCAAACATCCTTACCACTAAACCATGAGGCTAGCTTTTGTTTTGTATCTATCATTAAAAATAATAATCTATACAAAACCTTCATTCTTGTCTATGTATTAGATTTTTAAGAATATGTGATATAAAATTGATATATTTTTTCCAATTTATATTCTTATTTAATATTGTTTGTTTTTATAAATTATTTTTATTTTTTAATTGACCCTATAGTTTGACCAGTAACTTAGTGGTTGAATCATTGACCCAATGACCCATGCTCTTGACCGGGTCAATGTCTAGTCCAGGTTTAAGAACTATGGTTTATGATGTTAAAACCATAAAAAAATGTGTTCAAGTAAACATTTACTGCATATCTAAAAGAGACAGCAAATTTGATAAAAAAAATTGTGTCAGCCTGTGGTGTGGGCACATGGGGGAAAAAAAAAATTTGGGTGTGGTAGAACCCTTCCTAAACAAATTAAAACCCACAAAAAGTTTTAAAAAAAACCCGTGTTAGATACAAAAGCCAATACTTTTGGGTCATACCATTATAGTAATTGAGCTACAGTTTAAGACATGTGTCTGTCAGTACGATACATACCCAAAAAAATAAAATTTGGTGGGATAAGGCTGTTTGTTGTTGTTGTTGATGAACTATTAGGGTTCATTGGTTTGGCTTGATTAAGGGGGTAATGATGCACTATATGTTTCGATTTGTTATGTTTTTTAAAATCTTGCTCCCAAGTTTGGAATGCGTTTGGGCAACTTGAATCCAAACCCTATGTTAACACATTAATTTGCTTCAAGACTTGGTGCATCTTCTTCAAACTTAAGGATATAATGAATACAAATGAGAGAGATCTTCAAACTTAAGGATATAGTGAATACAAATGAGAGACGTTGCTCCCATCCCTCAACCCCTTGCCTGGTTTATTTTTTATTTTTTCTTAACTCTATGATGAGAAAATCTCCCACACTTTCATACAGTGCTAAAAAAACCTGCGAAAGAGCCACAAAGAACTCATCTTCCACAATAAGCACATATTCTTCTTCAATCTCTTCAGCACTCTCAATCAATCCAGACACACCCAAATCATGAAACCTGCTCCTTCCACTCTACTATTGAAGAACAGGGACATGACTCATGATAACCATAAAGGGCACTTAGCCTTCTTTTAGAAAGCCCAATTAGCTATGGTAATATGTGCATTACCAGGTGGGCTCAAAGCTGTTATTTAAGACAATATGATTTAATTATAAATATACTTGTAGCCATGGTTTTTTTGCTTTCCCCAATTAGCAAACTCAATTAGTCCCTTGTGATGTAAAATATCAAAATGTCTAATGAAAAGAGCACATGCCAAATAACAACTCTTTAGTGGGCTGGAGTAGGCCATTGATACCCTGACTAGCTTTCTACTTCACCACCACTATGGAAAATTATACCATGAACAAGCACCAATTAATTCATTACCTTCATTTCATACTTCAGAAAGACAAACCTCCCACTCTCTCCTGGGCGAGACATCAACTCTTAAGATGATTTCTAAAATCTTCAACAAGGATATGGTGAACATCATTAACCACTAGTCATCATGAATGACTTTCTTTGCTTGGATTAATCAAAGTGGCTCACGACCTCCCTAAAAAAAACATAAATCTATCCACAATACTGTTATACAACCTGTCAAAGGCACGATGGAATCCATGCGAATTACCACCTAGAAGTAGCAGTGTAAACATGTACATCTCAATTCAATTCAATTATAAATTCACAAGATCTGACTTCAATCTGGGATCTGTCGGGTCAGATCCAGGTTCAAATCTCATCAGATTCAGAGCAGACTTGTATCAAATTATGTTTTGAATCCATGGTTGGACCTAAAATGGGTTTTCACTCATCAATTCAGCACAAAAAGCTAGTCTTACCACATTTCCAAAGCTAGTTCAGCTTTCCACTATGAAACTTATCTCCAGCTTAAGAAGACATCAATTAAGCTTCTGCATTCTTGCAAAATGGACCAGCCTTCTTAACCCGACTTTGCTTAGAAGCTGAAATATGGTCATAGTGACTGATGCAGCCAAGCAAAAAAAAAAAGAAAATGCTAAGATGGAAAAGGGGAAAGGTGGGCATACTAAT
>JAOXJP010229289.1:0-10976 GCA_025762735.1 Platanus orientalis | reverse complement strand
CTTGGATTCAACAATTGGACATGAATGCATTTGTATGATCTATCATTTGTCTAAATATTTTTGGCTTAAACATATATAAAATCAAAGTCACGACTCTAAACAATAATAATATGTAGCCAGTAAAATAGCACCTTTCGAGATAAGACTGTAGAAAAAGAAGAGGAAGGCACAGTCCCACATCACCATGGAAAGAGAACTTCCGCGGATGACTAATATTCTATCTTCCATAACTCCCGATGTTTCAACTATAACTCCTCCCCATTCTCAGGTTGATTATAGCGATCAACTGACACCACGGTAAAAAGCTAAACTGGAAAGGTGGAAACCTTTATAATCAAATATGGAGCGTCTTCCTCATCCTTTTCACAAATTCCCTCGCTAACACAACTCCAAACCTCTGTCCCTCTCCAAAGTTAGGGGCAAACCCTCACAAAATTTGAGAAGGTACTCCATGAGTACCTAAACACCATAGGAGGTCCCTAAAACCCTCCCTAGAACCAATATTCGTCCATCAAGTCTTTGTTGAGGTAATCTCAAAACTTGAATTTTTTGGGAAACCAAGAAAAGCTACCTATCTTCACCACCATCCCCAATGTTATTGCCATCGAGCTTCAAAACTCAAAGGAACGGTGCAAGATAGAGCATCAAGACAAAAAGGGGAAGATAATCTCAGTATCTTCACACTCTGATAAGACTGGGGCCAAGATAACCAAGATGGCTAGCGAGATTGAACTATTGAAAGGAGGATAGTTCTCGTTGAACATGGATTTTAAAAACTTGTGTTTGTACCCGGGGGTAACCTGTCGAGTAATTTCCAAATGTCGGACATAGAATAATATTATAGCATAGGGTGTCCCAAAATGCACTTAAGAATGTACTGCAATGCCATGTTCCAGTGGGGACAAGATGACAGAGTCCTAGTATAGATGTTTTCAAAAAGTTTGGAAAAAGACGCGGCCAAATGGTTTGCAGGTCAAGATAAAAAAGATGTAGGTACCTGGAGAACTTTAACCAGGGCCTTCCTTGAGCATTTCCAATTCAACCTAGAAATGCTACCCATTCGAGAAGAAATTGAGGGAATGCACCCTCACGATAATGAAGGGATCAGGGACTATGCCTACCATTGGAGGCAGAGAACATCCAATTTGAAACACCCAATGTTAGAGGAATATATGATCTCTACCTTCCTAAAAACCTTGGGCCCAACATACCAACTGATGCTTCTTACCATATCCACTGGTAACTTTGCCGATGTCATCAATAAAGCCACCCGTGTCTAGCTAGTCATTAGGGCAGCCCTTGTCATAGAAGTAGCTATAGTCTCTCCAAATACAAGTCGAACAGTCCCTAAAAAAGTCACAATAACTTGTCCAGAGAGCAATGTTATGCAAACCATCAAAATACCATTACCTGTTCAGAGTAACAGATACCACCATCAACCAACAGTAAATTTCCCAATAATGGTCCGACTCCCTATAAAAGCACAATCAAAGCCATAACCCAAATTTACGTATATCCTATTTGAAGACAAAAAGAAGAGAAGACTCACTCCCCTGCCTTATTCATATAAATATGTCATGGACTATTTTGTGAATAAGGGGCTCCTATAATTTTTAGAGTTAAGACCCCCTCCAAATCCCTTGCCTCCCAATATGATGCCACCAAACATTGCCCCATCAAATACCGGGTCATCCCATAGATCGATGTTTCACCCTCAAGCATTATATTCAAGACCTCATAGAAGAAGGGAAGGTATCTTTTGGTCCCCATCAAACAACCCACCCAATTCCAATATCCTTCAGAACCCTCTTCCACCTCACTCCCCATTTAAGGGAACCAACATGATAGGGGTAGGGAGTTAGAACTTTAACCCTACAAGCTTCATCACTAGAATTGGTGATGATAAACCTGTTGTAATCCTCCTAGAGGAAGATTATGTGCTTACTTAGGCCCTGTTGACCTCATTGACCTCCCTACAGAAGAAATCTTGTCCCTATAAGAGACCATAGAAGAAGAACCCCTTTCATTAGTCCCCTCGAATGATGAGCTAGAAGCCCCTATCCTGGCTGAACCCCTAGCCTGTTACTCCCCTATACCCAAACATACTACATTCCCCCTCCACCACCGGAACTAGTCCCACCATCCTTCTATACCTTCCCATCCCCTATGCCCCATCAACTACCATCCATAAACATCCCTTCCATTGTAAACATTCCCCCATCACCCACAGGGACACATGAGTATAACAGGGTCCCTTATAACTATGAGGAGGGGGTAAGTGATTTTACTCGGGTCTATCAGCAGACAAGGTGACAAACCTCATTGGTCTTATCACCTGCTTAGGTAGAATCACAGAACCAGCCATCACCAATCTGCGTTAGGATTCTGTTAAGGGGAAAGGGAAAATAGGGTTGGAACCATAGAAGAAAGAACAACAAGATAAGGCAGAACAAGAACCAATAAAGCAGAAAATGATCAGAGAAGAAGAGAAGAGAGAAAATGAGGTGTTTGGAACTGCAATCCACAGGTCTCATCTATTCTTGGTAGAACAATTAGCCAAAACTCAAGCTAACATTTATATCTTGGGGCTACTAGTCACATCAGCTCCCCACAGGGACAGATTCTTGAACATCTTCAGAAAACCTTGTAGATGCTTTAATAACTCTAGATAGACTAGAAAACATGGTTGGACGAATAGCCATTCCTTGAGTCATCACCTTTGCAAAAGAAGAAATCTTAGAAGGGAATGTGCACTACTGGGCATTGTATATTTTAGCCCATCATTAAGACATGTGTATCCCTTTGATTCTGGTGGACAACGGGTCCGCATTGAACGTATGTACCTCAACTACCCTAGAATCCCTTTCTATCCCGGTATAAAGTCTTCGTCCAAATTCATATGACATCAAAGCCTTTGACAACACCATAAGACAAGGTCAAGGAGAGACTGACATGCCCCTCATCATGGAGGGGAGAATGTTCAATGTATGTTTCCAAGTGCTTAACATCCCGTCATTATTTATTATGCTATTATGAAGACCCTGGATACATCAAGCTGGAGCCCTCATCCCTTCATCAGAAGGTTAAATTCATTGTCGGAGATGTAGTGACCCTGATAGTAGATAGGGATGTCCTCACCATAGCTAGTCAAAGGGTGTTACGGGTGCAGAATCTCCAAGAACCAAAGACCTATACATCCTACCAATTTGAGATGGTCTGAACCAAAGAAGAAGTAGAAGAATAAGAAAAGAAATATGAGAGCCTTCCCCCGAAATTCAGAATGATGGCCAAGATGAAATTCAATCTAGATAAAGGTTTGGGTAAGTATCTTCAAGGTAGAAAGGAACCAGTGAAGGTAGTTCGAAAACACTCTCAGACTGGCTTGGCTTTCAAACCAAAACTCAAACACTGGGTTAAGAAGCAGAAGAGGGTTAGTTTCAAGATCCCTGAAAAAACCACTATAGCCCCAGAATATTTGGAAGACCTTGACCTTGGAGAAGCTTAAGACCTCATCCCTCCATGGGCAACACCAGAAGTGAGCCAAAAAAATTCATGTGAAACAACCCCTTTGTTCATCCCTCTTGAAGATTTCAAGCCATCAGCTAACCAAGACCAAGTTGAAGTATTCTATCCCCCACAATATTCTAGTGTGTGTCAGCACATTCATTCGTTCAACAATTTGTTGTCCGTCCCTAAGATTGGTAAAAGTTCTACTCCTGCCGCCTCAGAAAATAGGGAAGACAATATGATGTCCTTAAGTCTACTTTCCTTGCTGTGCGACATTAGGGAGGCACTCTAACAAATAATTTCCAACGGAGAGTTGGATCTAAATGAGAGACCTCACCCAGGTTAACTAGCCCGAAGATGGAATCCTGTCAAGCATTCTAGAACAACTCAGGTTCATGGATGGAAGCTCGAACTTGGACCAGGTTGGTTGTTGAAGATCAACACTATGAAGCACAATCGTTACTCTTTCTACACATAGTTTTAGTTTCTCTTTTCACCTATATAAAAAGAACTAATATGACTTGATCCCTACCGACACAAATGTCAAAAGCATTCGATCAATGCAAATGTAAAGGGTATGTAGGCAACCTGAGACACAACTTCAGGTCTAGTCATCTTTCAAAAACCTTTGTTTTCACTTTTGTTCATAACCCTTGTAAATAAGAACTACGTGTGGCTTGATCCTGATAGACCAAAAGCTTTTTTTAGCATTCGACCAATGCAAGAAAATGTCAGGTATGTAGGCAGCCTGAGAAGTAACTTCAAGTTTAGCTGCTTGTAAAACAAATACATATATGTCATCCCTAAAAGACCAAGAACTATGTATAGCTTGATCTTGACTAAGCCATTTTCCTTACATTCACTACATGCTAAACAAAAATGTTAAGTACATAGGCATCTTGGAAGTAATTTTGAGATCAGCTGTTGTCATTTTAGGGTAATAGTACCCCTTTTTCATTCATACTTTACTAAATTCTTTCCTTCTTAAAAAATACTTAGGAAGAGTACGATTACAATGATGAAGAGTTGATGCCACAAGAAATCATTGACATCTTTAAACGTCAAGAAAATAAGACTCTTCCCCTAACAGACAACCTATAAGAAATAAATCTAGGGTCCAAAATTTCTTATAAAATAGTGAAAATCATGACCCCCAGTACTTTGAACCTAGGACATGATCTTGTATGTTTACTGCAAGAATTTATTGACATTTTTGCATGGATCTATGAGGACATGCCTGGTCTTAACACCAACCTTATTTTCACAAACTTTCCACTAATCCAAACATACCTCCCATTAAGCAAAAACCTAGGTGTCTCCGACCTGAATGATCACTCAAACTTAAAGAAGAAATCCAAAAAAAACTTGACGCAGGTTTCCTACTTTCCATTTCATACCCTCAGTGGCTAGCAAACATTGTCCCCATCCTCAAAAAGGACAGAAAGGTCTACATGTGCATTGACTACCGGGACCTAAACAAAGCCAATCCTAAGGATAACTTTCCTTTGCCTCACATCGATGTTTTGATCAATAGTACATCAGACCATGAAATGATATCATTCATGGATAGTTATTCTAGATATAACCAAATCAAAATGGCAGTCGAAGATAGAGAGAAGACAACACTCATTACCCCTTGGGGCACCTTCTGCTACGAAAGTGATGCATTTTGGTCTCAAGAATGCTGGGGCAACATACCAAAGAACCATGACTGCCATCTTTCATGACATGATACACAAAGAAATGGAGGTGTATGTGGATGACATGATTGTCAAGTCTCACCATTGTCAGGATCATCTAGGACACCTACAGAAGTTGTTCATCAGGTTGAGATGGTTTAACTTAAAGCATCTCATCTTAGCCATCATCCTGAATTTTGGGGAAAGGATCTCAAATTTTTTTTACTCTTCTACTTCTTCTTTGGTGCAGACCATCTCAAACTGGTAAGATGTATAGGTTTTAGGCTCTTAGAGATTCTGCACTTGTAATACACTTTGGCCAACTGTGGTGAGGACATCCCTGTCTACTGTTAGAGTCACCACCTCATCTCCTATAATGAATTTAACCTTCTGGTGAAGGGATGAGGGTACAACTCTGGCTTGATGTATCCAGGGCCTTCCCAATAGCATGGTGAATGATGACGGAATGTTGAGTACGTAAAAATGCACATTAAACATTTTTTCCTCTATGATGAGGGGTATATCACTCTCGCCCTAACTTTGCCTTATGGTGTTGTCAAAGGCCTTGATGTCACATGAGTTTGGGCAAAGACTCTGTACTAGGATAGAGAGTGATTTCAGTGTAGCTGAGATGCATATGTTCAATGCGGATCCATTATCCACCAGAATCAAAGGGATACACATGTCTTGATGATGGACTGAAATGTACAATGCCCAATTGTGCACATTCCCTTAAGGGATTTCTTCTTTTGCAAAAGTGATAATCCGCGGGACGGCTACTCATCCAACCATATTTTCTAGCTAGTCAAGGGTTATTGTAGCCTCATCAAAGTTTTTCTAGAAGATGTTCAAGAATCTATCTCTATGAGGGGCTGATGTTACTAGAAACCCCAAGATGGAAATGTTAGCTTGAGTTTTAGCTAACTGTTCTACCAAAAATAGGTGAGACCTACGGATTGCCATCTTGAAGACCTCATTTTCTTTCTTTTCTTCTTCTTCTGTTATACTGATTCTTGTTCTTTCTCTTGTTGTTCTATCTTTTCTGACTCTAGCCCTGTTTTCCCCTTCTCTTGGGCAAAATCCTAGCGAAGATTGGTGTTGATCGGTTCCGTAATTCTGCCTGAACGGGTGATGAGACCAACAAGGCTTACCACTTCCTTTGTTGATAAACTCAAATAAGATTCACCTTCTCCCTCCTCATAGTTGTAAGGGACCCTATTGTACTCATATGTCTCCGTGGGTGGTGGTGGAATGTTTATGATGGAAGATGTGTTTGTGGATGGTGGTTGATAAGGCATATGAGATGGAAAGTTATAGAAGAAAGGTGGAGCTGGTTCTGGTGGTGGAGGGGGAATATATTAGGTTCGGGTATATAGGGAGTAACAGGCTAGAGGTTATACTCTAATGGGGGCTTCCATGATGGGAGCTTTCATGATAGGGGCCTTTAGCTCATCATTTGGGGGAAGTAATGAAAGTGGTTCTTCTAGAGTTTCCCATAGGGATAGTATTTCTTCTGTAGTGAGGTCAGTGGGGTCAATAGGGTCTGGGTAGACTACATGATCTTCTTCTAGAAGGATTATGATAGGTTTTTTGTCACCAATTCTGGTGATGAAGCTTGCAGGATTAAAGGTTTATCTACCTACTTCTATCATATTGGTTCCCTTAGATGTAGGGTGAGGTGGAAAGGGGTCTTGAAGGATGTTGGAATTGGGTGGGCTATTTGATGGGGGACCAAAAGATATCTTCCCTTCATCTATGAGATCTTGAATGTAATGTTTGAGGACAGAACACCTTTCTATAGGATGACTCGATGTTTGGTGAAATGGGCAATGTTATGTGGCATCATACCTGAGAGGCAAAGGGTTTGGAGGGCATCTTGCCTCTAACAGTTGTAAGAGCCCCTTACTCACAAGAAAGTCCATGACGTACTTGTACGAGTAAGGTAGAGGAATGAATCTTCTTTTCTTTCTTTCCTCAAATGGGATAGTCATGAACTTAGGTTATGGTTTTGATTGTGCTTCTGTAGGGACTTAGACTATTAGTGGAAAGTTTGTTGCTTGCTGATGATGGTATCCATTACTTTAAACGAGCAAGGGTATCTCAATCATCTATACCGTATTGCTCTCCAAGCAAGTTACTATGGCTTTTCTAGGGATAGCTCGATTTGTACTTGGGGGGACTGTTGTTGCTTCTATGACAAGGCCTGCCTTGATGGCTAGTGGACACGGGTGGCATTGTTGATGACATCAACAAAGTTGCTAGTGGATGCAATGAGAAACATCAATTGATATGTTGGCCCCAAAGTTTTTAGAAAGGTAGAGATCATGTCTTCTTCTAACATTAGGTGTTTTAAATTGGATGTCATCTACCTCCATCAGTAGGTATAGTCCCTAATCCCTTCATTATCTTGGGGATGCATTCCCTTAATTTATTCTCAAGTGGGTAGCATTTCTAGATTGAATTAGAAATGTTCAAGGAAGGCCCTGGTCAAAGTTCTCTAAGTACCTACATCCCTCTTGTCTTGACTTGGGAACCACTTGGCTGCATCCTTTTCTAGACTTCTTGGAAACATCTGTACCAAGACTCTGTCATCTTGCCCCCACTAGAACATGACATTACAGTACATTCTCAAGTGCATTTTGGGACACCTTGTGTCATCGTATTTTTCCATGTCAGGCATTTGAAAATTACTTAACAAATTACCTCCTAGGTATAAACATAGATCTTCAAAATCCATATTTAACGGGAACTACCCCCTTTTAAGAGTTCAATCTCACTAGCCATCTTGGCTATTCTGGCCTCTGTCTAATTTGAGTAGGAAGATACTAAGACTCCTTTCCCCTTTTCGATTCCAAACCGTTCCTCCACATTTTGAAGCTTGGTGGAGATAAGGTTGGGGTAGTGGTGAAGATAGGAGGCTTTTCTTAGTTATCCAAATAGTTAGAGTTTTGAGATTGTTTCAGTAAAGCCTCGAGGAATGAATACTGGAGAGGGTTTAGGGGACCTCTTATGGTGTTCAGGTACTCATGGAATACCTTCTCGAATTCTATGGAGGTTTGTCCCTGACTCTGAAGAGGGATAAATATATACACTTGTGTCAGCAGGGGAATTGAGGAAGAAGCTCCACGTTTGATCATGAAGTTTTTCAACATGCTTTCCAGTTCAACCTTTTGCCATGGTGTTAGTTGATCGCTAGAATCAACTTGAGAATGGGGAGGATTCACAATGGAAACCTCAGGAATTATAAAAGATGGAATATCAGTTATATTTGGAAGTTCTCCTACCATGGTGTTGCGAGACTCTGCCTTCCACTTCTTCTTCTACAGTCTTGTCTCAAGCAGTGTTATTTTGCTAGAAATATATTATTATTGTTTAGATTTGTGACTTTTGATTTTATATATGTTATGAGCCAAAAATATTTAGACAAATGATATATCATACAAATGCATTCATGTCCAACTGTTGAACCAAGGTTTTGAAAATAAAATTAAAACTTTATATATATTAAGAATGGTTGTAAATAAAAGTACATCAACGGTTACAAAAGTAAGGTACACAGACCTTTTACATAAAACATGAAAAAAACAAATACATAATTTAGAGTCATAGGACTCTAGGAGGTGGTGGTGAAGCTTCAACTAGTTCATGGCCCAAGGAAAAAATCTACTTTCTCAGCTTTTGAACCCATTCTTGTCTCCAATGAGTTTGTACGAAGGCAATGATGTTGCTACGCCATAGCTCAGCATCTAGATCGGTGTGGGAGATCCTCACATCATTGAGTTCTCCTCTTAATGTGTCAACCAACTCAATCAGAGTGTTGTTTGCTTCCTGATAGGTGTCTCTAGAGATCTCAGCTTTAGCTCAAAGGTTAAACTCTGCTTCGAGAGATGCCTAAACTTCTTTGAGGGTAGTCCGGGTAATCTCAAGGGTTGCAGATGTTTGATGATGGAGAGCTAGTTTATTTGCCAGATCTTGGAGAGCTTGTTCTAACTTTTCCTTTAGGTGAGAGGATCCACCTGTGAAGTGAAAGGTTCATCAGACTAGACTCTCTTGCTTGGATGATTAGTAGTTGAACCTAATGATTGTGTAGATATGAGGTTGAGGATCCACAAATCATAAGGAGGTGATGTCTCAGGTGTCTTGGTAGAACTAAGGGAAGGTGCCTTGGTGTTCGATTATGTGAACTATCCTAGATGACAGTTAGTTGAGACCAAACTGAATGAGGTGTTTTATAATCAAGCTTGTAGACGTCTGCATAAGTGGTGGCAAAATTGAACAAGTCTTGATGAAGGTTGAACTAACGAAGTACCCGGATCCGTACATATGGTGTGCTTTGGTGTAGGCCTATAAGAATCATGTAGGTGTGGTTCTCCCAAAACAGATGTGGATAGTGGGCCTTGTGCCACTTAGCTTTCCAGGTGATGTGTTTGGTAGCCAAGT
Source organism: Platanus orientalis (assembly GCA_025762735.1). Lineage (NCBI taxonomy): Eukaryota > Viridiplantae > Streptophyta > Magnoliopsida > Proteales > Platanaceae > Platanus > Platanus orientalis. Next base: position 1,350 of record JAOXJP010229289.1, on the reverse strand, counting down.
TGGTGAGTAGTTCTTGATAACCTACCATTGCTTTCTTCCCTAAAGGGGTCAAAACTAATGTATTCTAACGAGGAGTGGACAAAGGCAATGTGGAAATATGTCCTCGGAGCCATGCTTGTAGAAAAGCTGGGCAGCCATATAGTTGACCTATGTGGTGCCAAGCGCAATGAGATAAATGGATGTGGTTTCTGCAATGATCATGGGGGGCCGGTGTCTTTCCTTCAGACAATTGCCCGAGAATGCTACAAAGAACCCCATTGATATGACATCAACTGAGGGTCAGAAGAAGTTGGCTCAAAACTGTCAATGTGAAAGTCCTGTATTTGGCTAGATCTGAGAAATCTCCCCCCTTTTCCCAACCTCTATCCAATAAAATTTTGAAGGGATAGTGGAGATAATCGCCCGAATTTTCTCTGGGTAGAAAATTCTTTGACACATTCAAAGTAGATTGGAAGTCTTTGAAGTAGTTGTTCTTGTGCACAGGGAGAATTGCGTTGGTGTGATGACAGTGTTTGAGATTCAGAAAATATTCCAGCTCTTCAATGGTGGGAGTAAACTCATGTTTCTCGAAATGGAAACCATAGCTGCCGGATCCTCGAAAGATGCAGCCGCTTCTAGGAGAGGCCAATCAAGACGGTCTTGGGATAGTGATAGAGTAGTTCCAAGCTTACTTTTGTCATCCCAGATGGCTTGTTCTTCTGGTGGGAGAGAGACTAGTACATATGTGAATTTGGTGGTGGTGGTGGTGAACGGCTCTAAACAAAGGAGTCTATAATCCATTTCTGCAAATATAAGTGTTGGGAATTAGTAAAATTTTTGTTAAGTTTCTTTTATTTACATTATAGTGTTGCTACTATTGTTTTGTTTATGTTTTATTATTATTATTTTTGTTATATTATTATTTTTTGTTTTATTTTATTTTGTTTGTTTTGTGTTGTTTACTTATTATTTCTTTTTTTTTGGTTTGTTTTGTGTTTTTTTTTTTTTTTGCTTTTTGTTTTGTTTTTTTTGTTGAGTTGGGTGGGTACGCTTGATCTATGCCATACACCTGATCTCTAACTTAGTTGGAGTTCAGGCGTATAGCTAGTTTAGGCGTACTCTCGTGCTGAGTTCAAAATAAAACTCCCGCAAGTTGCTTATTTTTATTAGATCTATTTTTTTTTAGAATAGAAAGAGAAAATTATTTCCAAAGTTCCTTTCCTTGCTTGTTTGATTTTTGTTCTTCTTTATACAATGGATGTTGGAGGATCGTTAAGGATTTATCCCCTTCTCCCATCTCATGAGAAAGCCCTTTGGAGGCATTTGGCAATCGATGAGGTAACCCTAATCTCTCTTTTCTTTTTGTTTTTT
>JAOXJP010229288.1:0-10977 GCA_025762735.1 Platanus orientalis | reverse complement strand
ATTCACCCCCCCCCCCCTCCCCTCCACCCTTTAAGATAGCTTAGGATAGGACCACCCTTTAAGATAGCTTAGGATAGGAATTTCAAATAGTTGGTGGTTGTGGATGATGTTGTGTAAAAAATCCAGTAGGAATGCAATTTATTCTAACACCAATTTGATATAACAGAAAATGGGGCAGCAAGTGCCACAAGTGTAGCTCTAATACAAAACTCAAAGAGAGTTGTAAACGCCAACGTTGAAGCATCAAAATAAGGGTTGTATGACTGATTACATAAAGAGAAAATGAAAAATATGAAGAAAAAAAAAATAATAATAATAAATAAAGAATTCCAAGAATTACTCAATCGGAGTAGAAGGAGCTAGAATCACTCACAGCTATAGGGACTCACTCAAGCCATAATGAGATACGCTCTCATGCACACGCAATAACTGAAAAATTAGCAATCTTAAAATCTTCTTCTCATTTATTTTCTTTAAAGTATATAGGAAACAAGGCCACCATTCTCTTATAATACCCACTATCAAGAAGAAGAAAAAAGTATATAGAAAAACAGCACAATGTAACAAATAAGCTCACTTTCTCTTACACTAAATAGTAAATATTTTTTAAGGGGAAGCTGGAAAGTCTAGATTTGCTGACTGGGTAAGTGACATGGGTAAATGGGTAGATGGAGCATGGGTAAATGGTTCATGGGTAAGAAAGGTTCGATGTAAACCCCTTCCCCAATCCCCATTAGCAAGCGCACAGTGCACTGACCACATGAGATGCCTAAAGTTTGATCATGTATGTAATAGCTTTCATCGCAGCTATATGAGTAATGAGAAACATGGAACGTTGGCCTTTTCTCCGAAGTAATTTTAATCAGTTTAGTTTTTTTTTCTTGAAATGCATTTTCTTCATTACAAAGAGAAACAAACACTATTGATGGGCTGAATCAGTCATTTTGAACCATATGCTTCAACTATTACAAGATGAGTCTGGTTCGATGACCTAAACAAGTACCATATATTTTAAACAAATATAACCCTAATTAATGTAAATTTGCACAGGTTCATTTGTTACTTATGATGGGAGAAAATAGTGTCCATGAAATGTCACCACTTGCCATTTTGGGTTTGTTTCTTTTTTCTTTTCCTTTTGGTAGGGCCAATTATACCCATTGCTGCAGTATAAGCGTCCCGCACTACGGGACAGGAGAGGCAGACGTTAACACAATCACCTATGGAATGCTTTGTGTTGTGCTGTAAGGTCCCCACTTCCCTGTTGCATCACAATATTACTTTCTCATTTAATTAACTCACTTATCTCAATAATAGCATTCCCAAACATGCCTCAGCCCGCAGTGAAGGGTTCTCTCCCGTGAAATCGAGGATTGCCCAAGATCAATTCGATCCGTCTGATCAAAATCACCAAATCTAACCATTTAACCCCTTGTTATCACTGCTGATCCAAAACTGGATTGGCTGATCAGATCAAATTTCGGATCAGGATTGATAGGGTCCAATCTAGATCCCAATCTTTAAAACTATGTACTCTTCTCAGTTCTCGTTCATTCTCCTTCTTTCCCTTTTTTTATTTAAAAAAAAAATTGCTTCTGTATGTATAAAATTAACATACGACTCGTGCGGACCAGGGTTGACCACTATCTGGACCAGCATCCATATGGGTCAATACGCGGGCCAATTCTGATAATTATGGTGGATACTGAAGTGTCACCCAAACGTAAGCATCCGCGAGGAAGCTCTTGAAGGTGCATCCACATCTCTGATAGGATAAACCATTTGGAGGAGTGGCATGACAGCTAGAGACTGTCCGACTCGATGATCACCTCCATATTAGAAACAATGGCTTCCATTCGGATCAAACGCTTAGCTTCAAATATAAAACCTTCACATTAGGTTCCAGCCATGCAAGTCATCTGGGCTGAATATCCGAATGCAGCTTCTACAATTGCTGCCAAGGACGAGATCGGATGAACCAGGTAAAGCACTGTCAGAAACAGAACCATCTAATCCATGTAGCCATATTAGATGCCTCAATAAACAATGCAAAGCCATGTTTTGGTTAACGGGAAGAAGGCACCATCACTAGGCACCCTGCTAACACCACTGAGGTAGAATTAATTATGCATTACTTGAAAACACACACATTTTCATGCTGCACAGATAATCTAAAAAGAGAAGGATAACAGAAACAGTACCAGTTATACAATTCACATTGATAAAAGCTACGAAGGCATAGGTAAGTTTTGTGATACAGATTCCAGAAGGGTGAGAGTTGGCAATCTAATAAATTGGATCATGCAGGCTTCTCATAAGAATTCTGGTCTCTGAATTCGGAAATGGCACTCCGAATCATTTCAGTCACATGGGGTTGCACAAACATGTGGGTGCTATCAAGCACATGTATTATGAACTTCTGTGAAGCAGGCAGAGAAGCATTCAAATTGATGATGAACTGTGCCATGGGTATGTCACTGCAAAAAATAAAAACATGCTAATACATCAGTAGAAACTAAGGACACACACAATGCTTCGAATCTGGACACCATGGAACACCGCCTAGATTTTGTCACATCTCTATCCAATTAATGAAGAGAAAGGATTTCTTAAGCTCAAATTCTCTGTCCCCCCGTGTCCCCACACACAAAGGTGCCTAAAAAGAGGCACCAAATAAATAAATCACGTGTCAGCCTGCGGTGTGGGGATGGGGGGCGGAGATCCTTTCTCATTAATGCAACACATTTTCAAACAGGCAAAACCTTAACATAGATAATCCTAAGCTAGCTGAACAAGCTTGTACTGGACTCTTATGACTGTCTAAAAGCAGTTAATTTGATGGTTGGGACCAGTATTTTTTTTTTTGGTTAAGGATGATCGGAACCAGTTGGTTGGTGCAAATTTCGGGCTATGAGCCATCTAAAAGGTGTTCCATGATTAAATGTTACTGGCTGACAAAATCATAAATTGTCTGGTGCCTAAAGATATCAGCCTCTATCATCCAGGGTGACGATGTGGTGCCCCATTGTTATATCTCAATAGAATAGACCAAAAAGAAAAAGAGAAAGGAAATTAAATAAAAAGAAACATGCGCCTCTATACCATTCAAGAAAAATGGGTATAGCTTTATGTCAATGTACTTTACCATGAGATGAACAGCCCTTTGGTGGCATTGACCATTATGTATAAGCTATCCCAAATGTTAAAAAGACTTTAAACTGCAGTAGGAACAAATGTCAAGTAATGAGAAGTGTGTATTCCATGACAGAAAGATAATTATAACCTGCAGACATACTAAAGCTAGAGAATTGTATCAAACCAAGCAAGGTAACAAGGACATTGATACAGCTGTTGAGTGTTTGATGGATATTAGGTGTCAAACATGGCACCTGCTGTGAGTCAAGTCGGCTTATACAGAACATAGAAATGTTGGTTTCTGTGTCTGACACAGCTAAACTATAAAAAATGAAGTGTCCATGTTACAGATAATAATGAAAAAAATCCGAATTATGTTCATTACTACACCAGATTCAGAAACAATTTAGTGTTCAAATCCCCAGCACAGAAGGAATAATGAAGCTCATGACCCTCACGAATCACTTTGCTACCCATGTAAACTTGGAATCTGACAGAATTCCTACATGAAATGTTGCTATATAAATATAAATTTATATAAGACAAAAATCTTATGAGACCATTTAAGCACCAATAGCAATAAATGTTAAAGCTCTTACCCTTACACTAAAAAAATATTGGAAATGTTAGAGCTCCGCTATGGGTATCAAAAGGTATCAGTTCAAGAAAACACACGCAAAGAACTAGGGAAAACCCATCAATTCTAACCTTCAAAGTATTCTATACCTATACCACCATGAGGGCCATTGCACCATCCACCTCAAGATAAACCACCACATCGACCATCACCATCGTCAACCTAACACCAATACTAACACCACAGCAACCTTCCGACAATCCAGTGAAGTTAGGGTGTCAACCCTTGAACTGACCTGCCAACCCAAGACTGAACCGCCACCAATTTTCAGGGTTAGGGTAGGCAATCTCAACCCAATCAATAAAAGGGTTGGGTTCAGTTCGGTGGTTAGCTGTTAACCACAGTAATTGATCCAACTAACCAGCCTTTTACTTAAGAAGCTGCCAACCTGAACCCAAACCCACCCCTCTTTGGCAAATTCTACGATATTCAATGGGTTGCATGGGGTTGAGTGCTTAACTGTTTCCTTTGGTGGCTGACCTAACCTGAACCAATCCAACCAACCCATTGTCACCCCCTAAATAACGGATCTATGACAAGTCACGCTGGGGTCATCTATAATTCCAATAATCTTGCTCCTCACCTCCTATCATATTCCTCAGTCTCCTTTTGAATGATGCCAACCCCTATTTTCTTTTTTATGGCCCCTGAAACTTCTCTCTTTCCTTCTTCAACATTGCCATGAGGCTTGTATTAAAGAACAAATTGCTTAAAGTGCTTACTGGGAAAGTGGAATATGGATTTATGATATAGGAAAACTAGAGATATATAGGATTATACCATTTGGGTTTCCTAGAGCTGAATAGTGGTCTATACCACCAAAGAGAACCCAATCAACCCATAGATTGCTAACATTTTCTGGGCATAAAATACAATGAAGGATTTGGAGTTTGAGGGTGATTCAATTAAGGTTTTAAGGATCGGGTGGTCTGAATTTACAAAACAGGTTTAGAGTAGGGTTACACCTGACGGAATTAACAGAAGACCATCAAGACATGAGAATACAACGCTCAATTTAGAGTTATGAGGCCTGAAGTTGAGTAATCAAATAAGTAATTAAGGATACTAAGGCTGTTCACTATCTTTTGGCATGACAGATGGTGCTGCCCCAGGTTGTTAAAGGAGGAATCTCCTATGATGTTCAACGTTGCGGTGGAAAAGCATGCCTTGGTTGCAGACTATTGGAAAACACAAATTGATGGAAATTTTTTTGAAAGAGATAAAAAGAACTCTATTCAAAGAGAAAAAACAAGGAACTAAAAAGATTCACCCAGAGGTAAAAGGAAATCAAAAACCAAAACAAGAGGTAAAAAAAAAAAAGAGGAAGCCATAAAGGCTACAACGAAAAAAGCAAATATCTTAAATGATTGGGAAATTGAGCAAATGACCCGGCTTCTTGGGCTTGTGAAGCTTTTGCACCCGTGTTCTAATAGGGAGGACCAGCGAAAATGGCTTCTAGGGGAAAATGGAATCTTCACGTTGAAATCTTGTTATGGGCTCCTAGAGTTGCGGGAAGAGGCTATTTTAATTGGGTGGCGATTTGGAGAATCAAAGCGCCGTATACGGTTCTCTTCCCTGTGTGGACCGCAATTAAAGATCATATTTCTATGTTAGGTTTTCTTTAAAAAAAAAAGGCCTTATTCTGCCAAATGTGTGCCCGTTATGTCTTAGACCTTGACTGTTACAAGGTAAACCATGGGAAAAGGAGGGAAATTGTACTTTTTTATTAATAGAAAGTGTACTTTTTTTCTTGAGAAACCCCCTTTTCATGTTGTCTGATGCATGGGGACACCAGATGGGAAAACTTGGTAAAACCACCTCGGGTGTTAAACCTTTCCCATGTTTTCCCATTTCTTCATATATTTGCTCATTCACCTATTTATATCAAAGCAATGGGAATAAGAGGGAAGGAAATGAACAGTAACTTTCTTTTCTTTCCTTTTCTAAGGTGGTTTTACTTTTCCCAAGGTTAACCTTGTAACAAACAAGCCAGTAGGGATGCAGAATCGTCTTCTCACATCCATTTGCATCGCCCTTTTGCTTGGGAAGTGTGATCCTTGGTTCCTTTCAAGGCCAATGTTATGTGGGTTTTTCCAACTAGCTGTTCTTTTAGCAGTGGTATTCTCCAAGTAGTATTTTTTTTGGTAAGGGTGTTCTCCAAGTATTGGGCACAAGGGAAAGATGTTATGGCGTTTCTTTCTCCCAATGGTTTGGTGGCCTATTTTGTTTGAAAGGAACAATTGAATTTTTGATAATTATGTGAAACCATCTTATAAGAGCTAAGGAAAGATGTTTTATGTGGGCTATTACAATGAGGACATGAAAGCCTAGGTGAGACCCACACATGGAGATAGTAGGGTACACTTGCGAGGATTACGGAAGTCTACAAGAAGTACTTCAAGAGAGATGAGTTTTGCTTCGATTTGGTGTAAATTTGGAACTTTTGGGAGTCACTTGTCATTTTAGAGGCAAGCTAGAGCCCACATATGACCTTGGTGGGGTCCACACATGACGAGGAATAAGGAGAAACTTGAGAGCATCCTAGAAGTATTTGGTTTTAATTTAAAGTGGTCTTGTAGAAATTTTATTAGGTTATTTTATGTTTTGTCATTAGTTATTAGAATAGGATATAGATGGAATTTTAATTTTTTATTTGGATGCAACTAGCTTCAAACTAGAGTTTTTGTAGGGAGAAATCTCTTCCACACGATTTGAATGGGGAATATTTTTATGTTTGATGGCTTTGATTAAATTATGGGAGGTTTTGGCTTATAAAACAGCATCCACGTTTTGTACTTGTTTTTTAATGAATATTTGAATAAAATTTTAAAGCAAAATTGTTCTCCAATTCTCCAAATGGCTGAAGGTGTTTCTTCATCATGTTTTACCTAAACTTGATCTTAGGTTGGTGATTTCCTAGGAATGATTGGTGATTTTCTTCAATGTATCTATCCCATATCTCTGTATCTCTTCTTTTACTTCATCTTCTTTACAAAATTTCTGGTTTTTCTTGTATTCCTTAGTCTCAAACCATCTCCATAAACTTCCATATTCACCTACATATCTCCATAGCCATCAATCTTCACAGCCATCACTCCCCACATGCTCCTACATCATTTGGCCCTCTATTTACATCACTCCATCACTTTCTTGCAAACACAACAATCCCCAATCATACCCACACCATATAGTCACTCTAAAACACCCAGAAATTTTCTTTAAAAAATTATTGCAAGAGCTCAAACTTGCTACTAGAAATTTTCCAACAAGTTTAGGTTTTTTTTTTTTGTTTTTTTAAGCTTTATGAAGAGGATTATACCTCTTAACCTGTGGCTGTACTAGGAGATCATTCCTTGGAGTTTGGGGTTTTGAAAATATAAAACCCATGCTTGAATGCTTGAAGAATCTCTGGTTTTCAGTGCAATTAATTTTTTGTTATGTAGCTACATGATGTTCAAGTGTTTGATAAATTATCTAAGAGAGGTCCTACAGCCTTGTGCTACATCAAATTTGGTATCAGGGCCAAGTTCTAACTAGTCTTTACTTAGTTGGGGTCCTTGGAATATATATTTAAAGTTCAAATACTTGATATTTTGTGAGTGCATATTGATGTTGATAAAGGCTCTCTATAAGGCATGTTCTGTTTTGGGTATTATTGGTTGGAATAATAAATAAAAAAGACAAACAAGTAGCTATTGTCCAGGTGTCTCTTATGTATTGCCATTGCTCTTAAGTCTAAAGAAGGAAATGCAACTCTGAAATATTTTGGTAGTTTCCTGTTCTGATCTTTCAAAGCCACCTAAGCATACCATCTAGTTTTTTCTTGCTAGACTCTGTCGTCATCAGTGAAATCTCTTCAATGTGGGCTACTTCTATATGTTGGTTGATTATTGAGAGCACATTGTAAGGGTGTTATTGAGCTTACTGGTTCACCAAGGAAATCAAATTTGAAGCTTCTCTCTTATGATGTCTAGGCACATTACAGTGAATCAGCATACTATCCCAATTCGTGGGCTGTTTGAGATCTGAAAACTAGGACAACTAAGTGTACTCACCCACACATCAGCATACTTCTTTCAGATTACATTGAATCTCTAAGATGTTCTAACTTGAAGCCCCTTGTTAGTGCTTGATAAGCACTGGAAAGTGTTGTTGCTTGGGTACTACTAAGGCACCTCATCAAGGAAGCCAACAGCTGCTGGTCTGATTTTCTGACAGAATTTCCAAGAAGTTTTCTTTTAGATAGCTGTTTTCTGGAGTTTTGGGTTGTGCTGAACATAAAACAAACTTTAGTCTCTATTTTGAGTACTCTAAATCTGAAAACCATAAGTAGAATAGCTTGTAATAACACCTGGAAACCATTCTAATAAAGTGCTGGCAGCATCTGCTCAAGTTGCATTATGGGTGAGTGAATCCTTCTGAAAGCCTTTCAAATAAGAGAATTTTATTGTTGCCTTGATATATCTAAGTTTTCTGTCAAAGTTCTTGGTGATCTGCTCTTGGGAGTCCCTTCACTTAAGCCAAACCCTTTGATTACCTCTTACATCAGTCTTTATCTTCTTCCACTTAGCACACTACATGTATTTGTGGAAAGTTTCACTCAAAACCAACAAGCTTTCTTATACAAGTTCACCACCCAAAACTTGTCCGATTTCATTGAAATTTGGGACGGTGGTATCTTTTGACCTCAAGAATAACCCTGCCAAAAATCAGAATTTTCGGACGTACTGTCATTGACATGTCAAGGCGGTGCAATGGCACGAGCAACCTGACATGTGGCATGGTGGCATTTCCACAAATATTGCCCAATGACATTATCGTAAATAGGTACAATATGATTTTCTGAGGGGGGTGATGTTCCCTTCTGGCAACCCAGGAAAGGCATAGTGTACACCTTGAGGAGGGTGGGTGCTCTGAAGCACCCAGGCCCTTGACATGAACAGGAAGCATGTCAAGGCATGGGATGGCACGATGGACAATGTTAAGACTGAGGACATACTCCTAGCCCGCATGAGCTTAAACTGTTAAGCATTCCCTAACGTGGATTGGGGACGACTCTTGAAATGCACAAAGGTGTTGCCTTGAGTTCCTGTGGGGCTTGGGTTCCCTTATGGGACAATACTTGGGAGCCCAGTGTGGCAGCACTGCGCATTTGTCTGAGAACGAAGGCTTTATTATGTATGCGCTATTAGTATGTGGTACGCAACAGTGGCAGCATATGGGTAGCTGAGTGGGCTATCCCGTTGTCTTGGTGCTTGGGTGTGTCTTGTCCTTGTGTTGGACAAATTCCTGGCTTGGCATTAAACAACCACAGTGGTGGCATCGCAAGACTAGGGGCGACGTCTTACATGGAAAGGCATGGTGCGCAGGTAAGATGTCATGGCTTTCGGTGGCCTTAATGTCTCGAATAGGGCTCGAGGATGTGTTGTAGGCGTGTTGGGTCTTCAGTGCTATAGGCTGAACGTGGTGGACTCGGGGTTGTTTGAAATGCGCTTCGATGGCACGACATGGGTGCTGAAATGGCTGACTAGTCGTGCGCATGGGCGGCGATGATATGGGAACCTTACGAGTGGGACGAGCGTCATGAGATGTAATGAAGTCATTCGTGGGCCGGTCAAGTAAGTCTTGGTGTAACGGTGCTCTGGACGAGTAGTATCCTTGTTAGTGCATATGGGGTATATCAATGGGTTAGAAGAATGACTCAAATGACTGACATTGGCCGGGGTGATGGTCGAGGTGCCGCACGGTTTTGACAAAGAGGTAAATCTAGCCGTGACAGTACGATTAAGGGTATTTTGGTAATTTTATCACTTTTACCTAAATTTTTTAGCATGAGTTTTTTGTTATTTTGCTTGGTGATGTGAAGACATTGGGTTTAAAGTTAAGCACCTTTTTACTTTTCCTCATTTAAAGCATATTGCGGTCATACTTAGTGACCAATATGAGGGTAATTACATTTCATATGACAAAGTAGAGAGGCTTTCGACGCATCCTAAGGTGAGAACATTTTGCTTTCATAAATATGAATACTTTATTATTCGGTTTGAGATTGGAAAATACAGTGATAGTGTGAAGTGTTTCTTGCATGAAGGAATTTTAAAGGGATATCATGGGATCCTAGGAAAAAAGTGGTTGGATGAGAGGAATGCTACATTTAATAAGGTATCTAATACTCTTCAAATTTGTGATTGGGGAGTATATTATCATATTTCAATCAAACATGTTAATGGGGAACCATTTATTTTAGACTTGTCAAATAATAAGGTGTCTATTAATATTACAAGAGATATGGACAATTTTTTTTCTACATGTGATGGCTTACTAGATATAATGGATAGGATGCAAGCAATCATTGATAAGCTCATATTTCAAAATGAGCAGAAGAATACAAAAAGTATTTGAATCCAAACCTGAAGTGATAGTACATGATGATGAGTTACAAGTTGTGGAAGAAAAGTCTGAGATGAAAAATAAGGAAGATGAGACCAAGACCTTAGATAAGAACAATAGTATTAGAGAGACCAAGGTGGATATTGATGTTCAATTTAATAAGCTAGTAGAGTTTACAAATGAGTGTCGCTTTGCTGCCCCAGTTTGTGAGCAACCATTGGATGATGTCACAATTTTATATCCGAGTAAGATTCATCCTATCCTCACTATTACATCAGTTTCTGACTTTGTGATGGTTCCCGGGATTGCATTTTCAATCCATATTCAGTAGGATGAGCATTACGAGGTGTATCCATTACCTGTTGCCTATCAGGAGACAATTACCTACTCTAAGATCATTTTTACACCTAACATTTGTAAATAGACGGGTTTGCATCACAATTTCCTAGTTGGTGGATATGTTTCGTGGTTGATCAGTGCAACTTCTTTAAACATGTTGATTCTTTCCCTCTACAAAACTCAAAATTGAGTTTTTTCGAACAAGGGGGTTTGATGAGGACATGAAACTTTGAATAACAAAATGAGTAAAATTAGTTATAACAGAAATTATAAAGATAATACCTAGAATCTAAAATCAAGCTCTGGTTCTAATATTAAGCAATGGAATTCAATAACTAAAGAGAATGATTGACGAATCTATCATCTATCTTGAACTCCAATCCAAGTACAATCATTAAAGCTGCGTTTGGCAGCCACCTGTAATGTAATCATTTCATTTGAGTTTCCCAAGGCTTTTGTAGCCACAATGGGATGGT
>JAOXJP010229287.1:0-10977 GCA_025762735.1 Platanus orientalis | reverse complement strand
GGGTTGTGGGCCTTAAGGTCTTAGCCCCTCATTTGTAATATTCCAAATGAGGGGTTTGGGATTAAAAGTTGTTTTTTAGGGTATTTTGGGAAAAATAGGATCTTTGAAAAAACAATGATTGCTTTTTCTCGAAAATATCAACAATTTTATGGATTTTCCCCCTTTACTGTCTAGGCTTGCTTTTTAGGTTTTGTAGCTTTGAGTGTCTCAAGGTTTATGAGTTTTTTGCATCTCCTGGATATTCTTGTCGCAACGCAACTGTCGGAATTAGATTCAGAGAAGGGTAGGTAGGTCAAAACTGATTCTGAACAACTCCGGAATGACTTATACCTATATAAGAAGGGAAAAATGGTAAAATTAATTTTTGAAATCTTGATATTTAAGGTGACTTTTGGAATTTGTGAGGCACAAGCTTTGACTATTCGCGAATCCGATACCCGAGTCAAAAGCTGTGTCTGAAACCTTGAATTGTCTCCGACCGAACTTCTCGTGGAATTGAGATAGATTTTTCTTGGATTTAAAGTGGGCACAATGGGGATTATGGTTGTCTGGGTCTTAGAACTATGAGTCCACAGGACTTGATAGGTATACAATTTGATTCCCAATGAATTTTTGAAAGATTCTCGAAAGGTCACTTGAGCAAAAAAAATACACCCTTGACTTGTGAAGAACTAAGCCATCGAGTTATGCTGAGGTTGTGGATAAACTTCTCTATTAGGGTATTTATGAAAGATCTCAAAAAATCAGAAAACATGGGCCTGACCTTGAGGGATTTGGATTCCCGGAGAGTTTTCAGAGGTTCACCGAGTATTCATGGCTAGTAAAGTGATTTGGCTGTAATTTGGGGGAAAATGGGATAATTGGGCGGCATTGGGCCCCTTGTGTTTTTTTCCTAGGGAGATCTTGGATTTGTTTGCATGGGGCCACCGACTTGCTGAGTTTTTAATCTGTGTCGGGCTTTCGGGGATTTACCCATGGTCCAATTTTTTAGAGAAATAATGTATTTTAGGGGTATGAGAGTAAAATGATAATTTTTCTAGCTTTTTATGCTTCACTAGAGGAAGACTTATGAAGGCTGGATAATCCTGGAGAAAATGGGTCAAATAGCCTAAAGTTGAGATTTTTAAAGGTTTAGGGGTAAAATGGTAATTTGCCAGCCTTTTGATGCTTCAATGTAAGAAAGCTTACAAAAGTTGGCAAATTCAAAAAGACTTTGCTGTAGAAAGATTTATGAAGGTTGAAGAGTCTTGGAGAAAATGAGTAATAGATTATAGTTGGGATTTTTAAAGGTTTAGGGGTAAAATGGTAATTTACAAACCTTTTGATGCTTCAATGTGGGAAGGCTTATGAATGTTAGTAAATTCAAGATAGTTGTACTATAGAAGGATTCTTGAGTGAATGAGTCCAAGTAGGCCTTAATTGGAATTTTGAAGGTGTAAGGGTAAAATGGTAATTTGCTAGTTTTTTTATGCTTCAATATGAGAAGGCTTATGAAGGTTGACAAATTCAAACTGAAATAGAGCTGATAGTTGGAAGTTTGGACCCTCATAGTCTTAAAGTGTTTTCTGGAGACTTAGGGTTTAGTTTGATTGATCCTTGGGTGAGTTTGGACATTGATATTACATTTGTGACCAGAGTATCCTTTGAGAATGCCTGGCCGATCTAGGGTTCAGGGGAGTCTAGGATCTGACTTTGTTTTTTGCTATAATGAACTCATCTGACTCCATTAATTAGCCTGAGTCAAAATTTAGGTGTTGACATATGTCATCCTGTTTTAACTTCACAGTTATAACCCATTTACATCTAACTGTAGCTTTGCCCCTTTGAAGCTCAACCAATTCCCAAGTACCATTTTTTCTATTGTGTTCATTTCTTCAATCATAGCATCCCTCTAGGGTTCTTGTGATAATGCTTTAAACACATTACGAAGGATAGAAATAGAGGACAAAGATAAAGCAAGGATTTTGCTTTTGGGTGAGAGATGATCATAAGATACGAAATTGGCAATATGATGCATGGTATCAATTGTCTTGAAATATCTTATATGTCTTCCGACATACGTCCATGTCTACCAGGATCGACACGACATATTCCTATACCGACACAAAACATTAAGTACATTATAAAAAATCATTTTTCGGTCGATATTATGTACAATATCGACGCGCTAAGCAAATATTCCCCTTTCACAATGTATTATTGCTTAATATCAACATCGTGTTTTTATGATAAAAAATTATATGAAAAACCATAAATTTTAAAGAAAGTAAAAATGAGGGAAAGGAAGGAGAAGAAAAGAAAAAAGAAAGGGAAGAAAATCTATTTGTTCCCTTACGTTTATATAGTTAGATTATAATAATTTTCTCAACCATTATGTATGCATGTGTATTTTTAAAGAATATTACAATATAAATGTACTTAAATAAGTTATCATTTCTAATGAATCTATTTGTTCCCTTGTGCATATGTAGTTAGATTAGAATATGTTTCCTAAGTTTCCATGAGTTTTACAATATTTCTTTATAATATTTCTGACATTTCTGATATATGTTTTATTTTGGCCTGATCGATATTTCCATCAACATCGACATTTTGAACCTTGATAAGATGTTGAGTACATACATGTATACCTTTTCTATCAGCGATAGGCATGTGTAAATCAGATGGGACTGGAGAATTGCTTTGATCAAGTGGTGTTGAGGAAGAATTTGATTGAGGTACATGAGGAGGGGGGACTTTCTCCTTCTTTTGTTCATAAACTTGTATATCTTTTGATGTGTTTTTTCCTTTTTCCCCCTGAGCTGTAACTTGGTTTGAGACATCTGAGTTATCACAATCATCTTCCCCCCCCCCCTCATTATTCGGTCCATTTGTCTTATTTCATTAGCATGACCACCAAAATCAAACACATAAGGTGGGACTGGGCATGGGGACTCATCATCACTACCATTTACCCCCTGAGGATGAGTCCGACTAGGAGAAAAAAACATGACAGATTCAAAGAAGGTAACATCCAAAGAGACACAATTTACGAGAGACTGGGTCATAACACTTTTAGCCTTTTTGATCTGCAGCATAACCCAAGAATACACATTTCAAGGCTTTAGGATCCAATTTGGACCGGTCTGCCTTAGAAACATGTATGGAACGCACAGATCCAAGCACCTTGGGTGGAATCAGAAACTGAGTAGAGGGAGGAGAGAGAACTTGGAGGGGACATTGGAAGTTGAGAACATGAGTGGGAAGTTTATTAATGAGGTAGACGACAGTGAGGAGAGCATTTGCCCAAAAAACCTTGGGAAATTTCATTTGGAAGAAGAGACCCACTTTATGAGTAATTGGACTGTGTAAGCCCTTGTGGAAGTGTGGTACCTGATCTGTGGAGGTTGGTGGTTATCCATTAAGGGCTGCGTTTTATGAATTTCCCTGGTGTTTTGCTGCTAACTGTGTTTTTTTCTTCTTTTTGAGCAGTCAGCAATATACAGTTGTGGCTTTTGTGAAACGGCCTATGTGGTACCAGTGACAGAGATTATTGAAGATGTCTAACATGAGTCATCTAATGCACATATGAGTGGTGTGGTTCAAAATGATGCTCCTAATCCTCATATCATGATTAGTTACCAAAAATGAAAAATATAAATCATCCTATCATTAATTGTGAAGATAGATGGTAGTAACTTCCTTGCATCGTCTCAGTCAGCCATGCTATATGTTGGAGGAGAAGGCAAGATGAAATATTTGATTGGTGAAATTTCAGCCCCTAGTCCGTTGTAGGCAGCACCTCCGTTAGAAAATTTTAGTATTTTTGTTTTTTACATAGAAAATATGTAATCCAATGGTCAGATTTGTCATTCATGATAAGACCATGGGGTTTAAGTCTTATATGTTACTTTAAGACTTTTAGGAATATTTATAAAGAATCAGGAAAGGGTTTGTGTACTCTTGAAGAAACAAAAACTTAGATATAGGAGGGGGAATGAAAACTTTTTTATTTTTTATTTTTTACAATTCCATATAGGGATTGGACAATCCCCATAAGGGATCGGCCAATCGCCAATCCATGTGGGACTATGATCTACATGCCAGGAACGGAGTCTGATCCTGATCCAGATCGGACGATCCAATCCAAAATTGTCTGAGTTTTGAAACCATGATGAGATCGTTTAGCTCTAGCAAAAGAATTTCCATCAAAAGTATCAACTTTAATGATATTTTTAATATAATATTAAGAAATTTCGGTTAAAGTTGGATGGAAATTTGGAACTTCGTATTTCCTTGATATTTCCTTTTGCCACCCACATCCTCTTGTTCTTGCTGATGTACTATTATGGCTCAGCTGTTTATTTTGGTTCTCTTTTGTTTCAGGAAGTTGAGAAAGACGTGAAGGCACGAACCAGGGGTGAGATGGGAGCAGTAAAGACCCTTTGCACTCCATTTGACCAGCCAGAACTTCCTGAAGGTACATTAAATCAGTCGTGAAAATCAATTTTTCTTGTAATGTGTTACCAGGATTTTTGGATCGTCTTTTACTGTGAACAGATCTCTATTCAGTTTGATATCCTTTCCACTGTTTTGCATTCTGATTTCAGAGATTCTCTGTGGCGTATTTTTTTGCAGGAACTCTATGCTTTGCCTCGGGAAAGCCTGCAAAAACGTGGAGTTACTGGGGTAGGAGCTACTAGCTTAAGCACACCTTTTATGTTTGTTCACCCAAAGCCTACTAGTGCTTGACCCTTATTGCAGGTGAGGACCCTGTAGTAGTAATTAGAATATTGTTGCCCAGGTAACTAACCTTGTGATCAGGATACACTTGTTTGAGGAATTGTTAAAGTAACCTGTTTCTCTCCAATAAGCACACCTTTTTTGTTTGTTCGCTGCTCTAATGTGCATGTACTGTAGTGATATTTGCGGACTTATGAGGTCAACCCATTTATGTAGTCCCTAGAGGATTATGGCCTTGTAGTGAATGGAAACCTGATGACTCATTGACAAACCTTTTATCAGTCACTGTAATTGCTAGGCACAGTCTGTACTTTTCCTTTTTTCTTTTTTTGGGTGAAGTAAAATTGCCTAGGGCCCTCTTTTAAATTTGAGCTTTCTTGAACATACAACCACTAGTCATGTTTACATTATAGAACCACACATGATATTTGGGTTGACATGGCTACAAGGTCAATTATGAACCAAATTCGCAAGCTTGATCACCTAGCGAGTAACTTTGTAACATCATCCAATAATAATAATAAAAAAAACAAAAAAAAAAAAAAAAAACAAAAACAAAAAGTATGGGCCCCATCTGGTGTGAACCATGGCTCAATAAGGAAAACGGTCTTTAGGTGGCTACTGGCTAGTAAAGCCTACTGAAAGGAATGCATTAATTTGTGGCTCTAAAAAGCCTTCATATAAGGATTTCATATGGAAGCTGCAAATCACGTTTTGTCGCAGAATGGCAAGACTTGGGCTTTGATTGCCAAACCCTAGGTTGGGTCCATCAACAAGTATCATTTTTTTTTTTGGGTGGGGGTGCTCGAAGAAGAAAAAAACCAATGGGAGGATACATGCTTATTAGAACCAGTAAATTAAAAAAGTTAGGGAGAAAAAGAAAAAGAAAAAAGACTTGTGCCTAATGTTTCTCCTCCGAAGCAGATAACTCAAATCCTTCATTTTTCTTAGTCATTTGGACGGCTCTTTTTTCTTTTCCTCCCAAATTGGAATGATTAGTGCTGGATGCCTTTTATGTGGCTGTGAAAGTAGATTCTGAGGGAGCTATTCTCACCAGCTCAGCCACTCCAACAATACAACGAAACATGCACACCATGAATATAATGAGGTTGCCGACCTTTGGCTAAATTGGCAGCATATATATAGGCCAAATAGAAACTGGAAGATCCAGCACCCTGTGACCTTAGAGGAGTGGTTTTTAATGATCTTGTGGAGGGACACTACCCAGATTAGAGACACAGAAAATGATAACTTGGGCCTCCCTGATGTCCAGCTAGAAGGGGATTCCGAAGGTTGTTATGAACAGGCTCTTGAGTGAAGCCACAAGGAACGTGGCAAAAGCTTATTATATAACAACCTGGAAGATACATTCAACGCAGGGAGGAAAATCGAGCTGATGACTTTGGCTTGCCGGGAAAAGCCAAGGTCTCAACAACTCAACAGTGATACAATGTTGGAAAGTGGTAGGGAGAGGGGTCCCTTCTTAACTTGTGAATCCTAATTTCTCTAAGATTGGGTTTTTTTTGTAGAATGATTGTCTGTGTTGACAGACCTATGTAAGCGTGCTGTTGATTGACACATGATTTTTTTTTTTTTTTTAATTTGGAGTTTCTTTTTTTACACTTGGAACACTTTTTTGCTCATAATTCAATATAACACTACAGCCACTTTATCATCACAGAACATTCTCTTCCTTTTTTTTATTCTTAACCGTATTCCTTTTGGAAAGGAACCCAATAAGAAGATGATATATGGATAGTTGCCTTTTTTATATGTATATGTTTAAGGGGCTTTTCTGAGCTTTGGGGTTATTTGCTAAAGGGTTCTTAAGGTTGGGTTGCAAGGAGATAGTGAAAACAACATTGTATTTTCTTGTATTTCTCTTTGATTAGTGAAGAAAAAGATCATCGTTTGCTATCTCATGGATATAGGTAATCTTGCCTAACCATGTAAATCATCGTGTTAATTATTTCTTGTTTATTTCTTATTTTTCTTTCTTTTATTTATTAATCTTGTGGGTTCAACATTTATAACAATTGGTATCAGAGCCTTGTTGATTCAGAAGCCCTTTTTTCACACAATATTAATATTGGCATTTGTGTTTGTACATGTTGGAGATGGTGAGTTTGAGTTCTATAAGATTTGAGGTGTCGAAATTCAACAGGACTAATTATGCATTGTGAAAATTAAAGATGAATGCAGTTTTGGTAAAAGCAGGTTATGTAATTGTGATTGAAGGAAAATAAAATAAGCCTAAAGATATGACTGATGATTCTTTTAATAAAAATGATCAATTAACAATGGCGGATTTGCTTCTTGCACTGTATAGTTCTGTTTTATTTAATGTGTTCAATCAAACCACGACAAAAGATTTATGAGACAAATTGGAGAATCTATATAAAGGAAAATTTATGTCAAATAGAAATTTTCTTCGTAGACAACTTTATAACCTAAGGATGAATGATGGATCCTCATCGCAAAAACACCTTAATAAGTTTAATACTCTTATTAGTAGGTTGATTGCACTTGATGTGAAAATTAATGATTAATAAAAGATCTCTCTATTGTATTGTTCAATGCCTGTTTCATGTGATGGTTTGATCATGAATTTTAGAAACACCAAAGATCACACAATAGAATCAACCGTTTCTATGTTGATTTTTGAAAAGTCACAGAAAAACAAGTATGAGTTATTTAGTTGATGTAATGATGGTAAGAGAAAGATCCATGAAACGTATGCAAACTCGAAAAATAATTCAAGATCTAAGTCAAAAGGGCATAAGAATGTAGAGTGTTGAAATTGTCAAAAAAAGGTCACCTATGAAAAGAAAGATTGTAAGTTCTGTAAAGCAAATTAGGAAAATCTCAAATATGATTTGCAAGAACATGAGTTAGTTTCAAAGAATTCTAAGAAAATTTAGTATATGAAAGTGTTTCATCTAAAAATGGTGAGGTGTTGTCTATTATTCCCCATGAAAATTTAAAGAATGAATGGATTTTGGATTTTGATGCTTCCTTTCATATGATACCATATAGGAATTGTTTCTATACATATCGATCATGTGATGGAGGAACTATTTACATGAATGATAATAATATATGTAAAATAGTTGGGGATGTCAGGATTACTATGTTTGATAGAATTATATATACTTTTTCGGGTGTAAGACACATACTAAGTCTACAAAAAAGTCTTCTATTGCTAGAAAATTTTGATCAAGATGGTTATAATTTTTTTGAGAAAAAGGTCGATTAAAGATTGTCAAATGAGCACTCATTATATTAAAAAGAAAATTATAGGGCAGCTTGTACCAATTGATTAGGTATATAATTATGATCGACGATGCTATTGTTGCTATTGTTGTTACTAAGTCTATCATGACCTAGCATAGGCATTTGGGCCACATGAGCAAGAGTGGACTTAAGGTACTCTTTGATTGTAATTTACTTAGTTTAAAATTTACAAGTTTAGATTTTTGTGAAAATTGTTTATTTGGTAAACAACATAGAGCTAGTTTTCCCTTTTCTACTGTTAAATCTAAAGATGTGTTAGATTTAATACATTCTGATACATGAGAGGCTCTAGTTGCATCTCTATGAGGTGTTATATTATATTTCTTTTTATTGATGATTTCTTTAGAAAAGTATGGGTGTATATGCTCAAAAGGAATAACGATACATTTTCTTGCTTTAAAAAAATTTAAGGCTTTGGATGAAAACCAAAAGGAAAAAAAAAATTTAAGTGTTTGAGAACCGATAATGAAATAGAGTATACGCCGAATGAATTCTTGGATGTTTTGTAGTGAACACGGTATTGACAGGAAATATATAGTTCTCAGTACTCCGCAATAGAATGGCCTGGCAGAGCACATGAACTGCACACTTATGGAGCATGCTAGGAATATGTTGAGTTCATCTAGGCTACAATAGTGTTTTTGGGCAGAAACTACTCATACAACTTATTATTTTGTAAATCATTGTCCTACTATTTCACATGACTCCAAAATTCCTAAAGAAATATGGTTTGAAAAGCCTATTAATTATTCATTCCTGCATATTTATTGGCTGTGATGCTTATGTAGAGGACAAAGTTAAATGCAAAATCCAAAAAATGTATTTTTCTTGGCTATGCAGATGGAACAAAGGGGTATAAATTGTAGTATTCTATTGTTCACAAGATTATTATTAGCCAAGATGTTGTCTTTAATGAAGATTTGTTGTAGAAAGATAAGTTACATCTAGACTGAAGTACAATGGAGATGATTAAAATTGAGTCTTTAGAAAGGCTCTTAAATCAACTAAACATTCTTGAGAATGAGATAGTTGACGTTAAAGAAGCAGCCGACGAAGAGCATGATGATGACATGATAGAAGCTGAAGTTTTAAGTGATTGAGACCAACTCATTAGAGACCGAAAAGGCTCCCTCTTGGCTTCAAGATTATGCTATAGTTGATGCTTGTATTTTATGATGAGTGTGAACCTACTTCTTATTAAGAAGCGTGTAAATCAAGAGATGTTATCCAAGGGAGAGTATTCATAGAAGAAAAGATGGATCCTCAATATAAAAATAAAACATTGGAGTTAGTTCAACTACTCAAAGAGCATAGAGCTATTGGTTGTAAATGGGTATACAAGCTGAAGAAAGATGCTAATGAAAACATCGAAAGATATAAAGTCTGATTAGTGGAAAAAGAGTATACTAAAAAAATAAGTATTGACTTCAACAAAATTTTCTCTCCAGTTGTTCATTTTTTTCTTATTCGTGTTGTGTTGAGTATGGTTATTGTGCTTGATTTAAAACTCGAACAATTACATGTTACAACAATCTTTTTGCATGGAAAGCTTGATGAAGAGAGATATATGACTCAACTTGAAGGCTTTGTTGAAGAAAGTGAGAAGAATCTGATTTATAAGGTGAACAAATTGTTATATGGGTTAAAACAAAAGCCAAGGTGTTGGTATAAGTGATTTGAGTCCTTCATTGGGAGCTTGGGAATTCATAGATGTGAAGCCGACCATTGTGACTTTATCTTTGATTGTGGTAATGGTGGGTTCATTATCTTGTTACTCTATGTGATGACATGTTTGTTGCAGGGACTAGCAAAAGTGACATTGCAACACTGGAAACTCAGTTGGTTAGGAAATTGATATGAAGGATTTGAAGGTAGTAAATCAAATACTTAGGATGATAGTCCAAAGAGACAAAAAGAACAAAAAAGTTTATATAACTTAAAAAGAGTTATGTTGAAAGGATTCTATTCCGCTTCAATATGCAGAATGCAAAACTAGTCAATACTTCATTTCTTTTTGGTTGTAGGTTGCCTTTTGAATAGTCACATAGTACCGAAGCGGATAAGGAAGAGATGTCTTGAGTACCATATTCTTCTATGGTGGGAAGTCTTATGTTTGCCATGGTATTCACCAAATTAGGCATTGCATAAGCAGTGGGAGCAATCAGTAAGTATATGACAAACCAAGGGAGAGATTATTGGACTGTTGTGAAGTGGGTCATTCGTTATTTAAGGGGTACTTCAGATGCCGCTATTTTTTATGATAGTTAAGATTTGAAAGTGGTTGATTATGTAGATGCAAACTTTTTAGGAGATCAACATAGAAAAATGTCAATCACTAGTTATGTGCTCTCTTTAGCCAATGGTATAGTGTCAAGGTTGCAATCTATGGTAGCTTTGGCTATAACAGAAGCCGAGTACATGGTAGCCACACATGCATGTAAAGAAACAATTTGATTAAAGATGTTAGTTAGAGATTTTGGGTTTAGCCAAATGAAGATGATTATTCATTGTAACAGTCAGAGTGCTTTGCACTTAGCAAGAAATCCAATTTATCTTGCTCAGACCAATAAAATTGATGTTTAGTATCCCTTTATTCATGACGTTATAGAAGGTGGAGAAGGTTTTGTAGAAGATTCAAACCAACAACAATATAGCTAACATGTTGACGAAACCTATTGCAAACGAGAAGTTTGTATGGTACAGAAATTCTCTCGGGCTTGTTACCTAGTGATTGGTGACATTGGGCAATTGTTTGGAAGCATTTTTGTCATTGAAGGAGAAGCTAGTCTTCAAGTGGGAGAATGTTGGAAAGTGCCATACAAAAAGGGATTTCTTTTTCGAAATCGACTCTTCACATTCTTAATGTGTGAATCTTAGTTTCTTTAAGATTGGGGTTTCTAACCCTATTCCTTTTGAAAATGAGCTTTATAAGAAGATGATGATATATAAACAATTGTCTTT
>JAOXJP010229286.1:0-10977 GCA_025762735.1 Platanus orientalis | reverse complement strand
CCTCACCTTGAGGACCTGGTGTCCTTTATATAATCTATGAAGAATCAGTTTACAGAGAATATTTACAGTTACAAGACTAACAGAACCAGCTAATTCTAACCGTATTAGCTAAGCTAACCTATCTATAACAGCTGGGGATTAACTCCTTACACTTTGTTTAACTGTTTCCTTGACAGGAACACCATTCTCCACGAGGCTGCAGCCATCGGTAAGACGGACGTTGTGGATGAGATATTGGGTAAGGCACCTGAATTGTTATGGAGCCGCAACCAGCATGGTGAGACACCTCTCTTTCGGGCTGCTCAGTATGGCCAGACCGATATGTTCCGGCTTCTCGCAGATCGGGAGAATAACTTAAAGGATGCTATGTCTCTTATGAGGAGAAACGATTGGACCACTGCTCTTCACATTGCTATCCTTGCCGAGTTCTTTGGTGCGTCTTCTTTACCTGCTTACTCCTACGTAAATTAAATGAACTTTTCAAGGCATCAAACCATCACTTGTACATAGGGCTGTAACCAGAGCGAATTTGAAGCGAATATAGAAATATCTGTATTTGTATTCATTAATTAAATTGAATGTCAAATACTAATTATTAAAAAATTGGATCAGTATATGTATTTGTTTACTTAAATGAATATCGGAATCCAAATATATCTTATTACACTTTCTGTCAGAAAATTAAGATTTTGAATGGTGACACATATTTTGGGGCTGAAAACATGGAGTGATGGAGAGAAATGGAGAGGGATGGGACTGTTACTTTGTTAGTAATAACAATAAGAACAGAAACTAGAACACCATAGAGAGGAAGATGTTGGAGATTTTTATGTTGCTAATTCAAAAATGGAAGTGAAGATGCTGATGATTATGCTGAAGATTACCAAGATAATATGGACCTAATAACTATAAAGATGGAAGATGATTGGTAGAGTTCAACGAGAGAAGGTGGGCTAGCTACTGGGGATGATTTAATTAAGGATTTGGTATATACTAATATATAGATATATTTATGCAGTTCTATTCTTTTGATTTGTATTATCTTATATATAACATTATATATATATATATACATGTACACGTATTTGGTTCACTTATAAACAAATATTTTTTTGTTAAATGAAGTGAATCCATATTTGCGTTAAGTGGATTGAATTCAAACAGGATACAGATGATTATTAGGAGAATTGTTGACAGCCCTACTTAAGCACTGTGTGAGCATGGAGTGCGTAAAGGGAACCCAAAAAAAATCAAATTTGGGCGGATGTTTCACATTTTTTGGTGTTTTTGACGCAGAGTGCATCAAGAATGACACTATAAACACATACACTATGGTAAGAATATTTTAATAACAGTAGAGGATTCCAAGTCGATGTCTACCCACACAATGCACGCAAACTAAAAGCTACCCGTAACATTCACTATCCTATTGTGGGAGATTTGCAGCCTTATTGGATTGCCACAGAATGTTCCCTGGCTGTCCACCATAGGTGATCAAAACATGGCTATGTAGGGTAGGTCTGACAACTATCCAATATTAATTTATTTGATTTCTAGTCCATGTTCAACCCGTTTAAAGAAACTACAATGCATCTATATTCTTTTTTATTTTAAGTGTGGCTTTGGGAACATCCTTGATTAGGGGGAAATAGTAGCTGAATATATCAAAGCTACCTTTTCAAGGAAGTTGAGGAATTTGCGAGGTTCCTACCTGAACTGCACAAATGAAATGTGGGGCGCGAGTTCAGCCCAATAGCAAGCTTCATGCCTTTACTCAGGTGATGGGCTGTGTCGGAGAGGGCAGTCTGATCTCCTAGAACAGAAGCTACATTAGTTGAAGGCTATAATGTTGAACATGTGTGGGTTGTGATCCTTAATAGTTCACTGTTGACAGAAGCCAATGTCCCGGGATCCCAGCGACTCATTTTGACTGAAAGAAAGGGTGGGTCTTTACCAACTTCGAAATCAAAGATTTTAGGGAAGATAAAAGAGGGGCTAGTAAATGATCATAAGATGGAACCTGATTAATCAGCCTCTGAAGTGGAGAGACATTCTTTGTCACAGGAGTAGGGGTGAGATTGAGAAGATATGCAGCAGCTACAAATGCAGCTTCTGCCCAGTACGAATTCGGAACCTTCTTTTCAAGCAAACGAAGGATCTAGTGAAGGCACAACTTGCTAATATATACGGGGCACCACAATGCGCCCCTATTAGTCTTAGTCAAACAAAGCTTTTTTGGTGAATGGATGCATCTATATTAGTAAATATTCATTTATATGTGAAACGAATAAGGATATATGTTCATCCGCTTTGGCAAAACATCCACCCGATAAATATTCATTAAAATATATATAAATATCTATACAATTTTTTAATATGATATGCTATCTTTGTAAATATTGAGTTAAGGTGGGTCTTATAATAAATATAAGTTTTATTGTTTTTTTTAAATACACATTAAACAAAACCCAAAAAGGTAAGGGTTCGCATATCACCAAGTTACAGTGGTATGACTCGTAATTATAGAAAAGGTAAGGGCAAGTATAGGAAGGGTATTATAGTGAAAAGAAAAAAATAGAAACAAAATCTCTAAAGGGTTGTTCGATTACGATTGAGGCTGACCAATTAAGAGAATTGGGAGAACAGAGAACAAGAGGGAAGAAGACAACACATTCAGTGACATTTTGTGACAGCAAAAAAATTGATTGTTGGAGTGAAGCCTGATGTGAGTGAAGACAGGGGAGGAGAAAACTATATCTAACAGTTTGGAGCAGTTCAAAGGGCCGTGGATTAGTCTAACTAGGCCTAAACTGATTCACCATAAAAACTCAATCGGTCCAGTAGTGTTTAGGTACTATGCAGTAGAAACTCTAGAAGCAAGGTGGATTAGTCCACTTTTTTGTGGATCCGTCCAAGCAACTTGGACAGATCCAACCCTTTTTGTGCATCAGTCTAGCAACGGGTTTTTTGTGCAAATTGTTTTAGAAGGTCCGGAAAAGAGTGGGATTCCTCTCAAGCTAGACCTCTATGATATATATGAGTTCTCAATTGTTGTCTAGGATTAGTAAGAGAAAAAAGAGAATGAGAAAATGCTTAGTTTATAAGAGGTTAAGAAAAAACTCTTATATTCTTCCAAGAATAGTCAAGCTTTCTCTGTAGTTCCATGGTTTTTCCCCAACTTAAGTTTTTCCTTGTAGTTCTTATGTTTTGTGATGTGTTTTGTTTTCTTATTTGATTGTTATTGCTTTCATCTTGTTTAGTTTAATTGGTAGGCTTTTGGCTTTAATCCCAACAATTGGTTTTAGAATTGAGATTTGGAAAGCCGGTTTCAACAAGCCAAGGAAGTGCGAGACTTCATTTTGAATGGGAGCAATGGCGGCACAAGTGAATGAATCCGCAAATTTTTGGGCTGAAAAATCTAATGGTACAAACTTTTCACTATAGAAGATGTAGATATAGGATTTTTTATACCAGAAAAATCTCCATCAATCTCTTGAAGGGAAAACAAAGAAATCCGAGACGATACCTGACACAAATTGTGAAGTGCTCAACAAGAAGGTCAGGCTAGTTGTAAAGGGGTGTCAACAAAGGAAAAGCGTTGACTATTATAAATTATTTTCTCTAGTTGTGAAGATAACCACCGTTAGAGTGGTGCTAAGAATTATGGAGGTAGAAGATCTACATCTTGAGTAGTTATATGTGAAGATAGCTATTCTCCATAGTGACTTGGAAAAAACATCTACATGCAGCAGCAACAAGGGTATGAAATAAAAGGGAAGGAAAAAAATGGTGTGTAAGCTCAAGAGGAACTTATACAGGTTAAAGCAAGCCTCAAGGCAAAGGTATTTCAAGTTTGACAAGTTCATGTAAGAAAATAGGTATAGAAGATTTCATGTGGATCATTGTTGTTATAATAAAACCCCTGGTGACACTTACATTATACTACTTTTGTACGTGAATGATATGTTTGTTGCAAGATCAAGCATGCATGAGATAAACGACTTGAAGAATTAGTTGTTAAAGCAGTTTGAGATGAAGGACTTGGGAGCAACAAAACAGATTCTTGTGATGAGCATCACAAGAGACAAGAAGAACTATAGCTTTAGATTATCTCAAGCATAATATGTTGAAAAGGTTCTTAATAGATTCAACAAGTAGGATGCAAAGCGAATATGTACCCCATTAGATAATCACTTTATACTTTCCAATGAAGATTCTCCTAATAATGAAAGGGAGAAATATTATATGTCCAGGTTTCCATATGCTTCAATGATGGGCAGCTTGATATATTGCATGGTCAGTACTAGATTGAATATAGCTCAAGCAATGGGAGTTGTGAGCAGATTCATAAGCCAACCTAGAAGGATGCATTAGCATAAAATTTTCATTCAAACAAGTAGCATGCCACATGTCACCTTTCTCAATGCTTTACTCACAAAGATACAAAATGTGCCATGTGGGATATTTTTATGCCACACCTGGGATATTTTTTTAATTATGTGAGTTGAATTTTTCAATGTGTTGAGGTTGATGTCAACTTTATTATGGCCATTCATATGCGCATCTAAATTATTAACTATTTGTATAAAATTATAGGGAATTTCAACTCCAAAAACCCAAATATTCAGCCTAAGCATTGTTTGTTATTGTTTATAAGTTATAAATGTTGGCACCATCCTAAAAATATGCCTATAAACAAGTGACACATTGATCTTAATGGATCTAGAAATAAAACCATAAATTGGACACGTGATAAAGCCAGTATTAAGACACATGTTACGATAACCAACATGCAACAAAGGCGGATCACCATCTACACAAAACAGGCTAGGAAAAACTACTACACAACCCCTGATGGGCACCTACCACAAACATGAAAACTGGCTATAACAACAAGGAGTGGAAAGATGAAGAAACTATCCAATGATGTGAGGAAGGAGTTACAACTGTTGTAACTGCTTGGCTCGGTATAAATAAATGAGAAGCAGAAGAAGAAAGGACCACCAACATTGACATCAAATTTTATTTCTATCTTAGGAGTAAGATTAGGTTTATCTTAGGAGTAAGACTAGTTTAACATGGTTTGTAATTCGGTTCGAGAATGGGTGAACCTAGTTCATTTCCTAATTTCTGTCATCATTTTGTTTGATATTGAGTGGTACTACCTTTGAGAAGAGGTCAGTGATCCCTTGAGTAAGACAAGACATTTGTATTGTGCTATCATTCTATTGTGTTTACAAAGTTGGGTCTCTTTACAATTCTTACCTTTGAAAAGTACCCCTTCTTACTCTTTGTTAAGGCATTTGTATTGTACTCTTTGTTGAGGCATGTACCGAACCTAGCTTAGTACTCTAAGTTATCCATACCCGAGACCACGTAGGGAAGAAGAAATTTTTTCCACCAACACAAAGTTTGGCAACCATAATGGGAGATCACTGCAAAAAGAATAAGGATTTAACACCCTGAAAGACAAGAAGGATCCCTTTCAAGGAAGATTATAGTGCAAAAAGCCCCAAGGGTCCAAGGGAAAACTCGATGCATTCGACAAACTAGCTAAAGCAATTGTAATAGCCTTTTAGATAATGGTCGAGCAAGGCCCATGTGAAAGACGATCAAGAAAGAACACTAGGGAATGGTTTAAAGAAAAGAGAATTGGTAGCTCCATGCCAGAAACCCCTACAAGAAGTAGGGGAAAGGTCAAGCACAAGTTCCTTTCAAGGACCAACAACTTGATATCCCACTAAGTGTCCCACATGAGGAAACTCCTCAGGAAATTGCTGGCCATAAATGAAATACCTTGTAGGTCAATCCTAGAGGGGGTGAATAAGTTATAATTAAATTTTCAATTCTTTTTAATTCTATTTAACCCAATCTTAATTAGGTGAGTTAATTAGTGATTTTAAATTTTAATTTAACTCACTTAATATGTTTGGTGTTTAATTGCTAATGATTGCAAGTATAAAAATGTAAAGAATAATCACACAAAGATCATACACCACAACACAAGATGTATAGTGATTCGACCAGATTAGGGCCTACATCCACTTTCAACTACTTAATTTTATTAAGCAACTATAATGATTACAAGAGATGAGCAAACCTTAAATTATATGCTTGGTGTTACCGGCAAGCGCGGCCTTGGTTATCTCTGAGGAGTTTCAAACACAAGTTTTTCCCCTTAAGTCCTTAATTTCTCTCCTCTTAAAACCAATCTCCCCTCTAAGTCTTAATATCTCTATCCCTCTTTGTTAAATAGGCCAAACATGGAAAGCATGAAAAGATCCATGCTAGTGAGATATTTGAGGAGCAGACATATATGCGTTCAATGTCTGTGAGACCAATAAAAGACCAACATGTCACAGACAAAATTTTTGTTGAATTCTATTTTGGATCTCTTAAGAGAGATCACTCCCCCTGAGTCATTAAGGGGGACTTCCTACATGTGAATGGGTACATTGTGATCCTCACTACATGATCCTTTTGAGATTCTTCAATCTCTATGTGGGATAAGGTCTCTAGCTCATTGTTTGAGACTACAACAGATATTTCTACTTATTGTTATAGCACTTTCAAGATTATCACTGGCTACATTGATTGACTCTTCCATTATGAGAGTTTTCTTGTTGAACACTCAATAACCTCTATTGCTCATAGAGTACCCTAGGAAAACAGTTTCGTCATTTTTCTTATCAAACTTTCTTAGGTATTCTTTGGCCCTTAAGACATAGCATATGCTATTAAACACTTTGAAGTATTTGATAGTAAAATTCTTTCTTTTTCAAATTTTATAGGTTGTTTTGTCAATTTCGGGTCTATGATAGACAGTTCGAGACATAACATGCAGTGCTTACCGCTTCAGCCCAAAATATCTTGGCAAGATCTATGATTGTTGTCATAGAACTCATCATGTTTAGCAAAGTCCTATTTTTCCATTTAGCAACTCCATTTTGTTGTGGAGTCTTTGGTGTTGAAAACTCATGCCTAATGCTCATCTAATCACACTAATCTGAGAATTTATAGTTCTCAATTCTCTTCCATGATCAGTTAGAATGCGCTTAATGGGGAGGTCCTATTCGACTTGAATTATTTTTCAAATGTTAAAGAATTCATCAAGGCCTAGGATTTTTCTCTTATGAATGTTACCGAAGTGAAATGAGAGAAATCATCCACCACTACTATGAAGTAATTTTTACATCCTAAACTCTATGTTCTAGTTAGACCGGCCGAAGTCCATGTAGAGAAGTTCTAGGGGCTTAGATGTCCCAATTTGATTTGTCTTTTTATGGGGGACTCTAGTTTGCTTGCCCATTTGACAACCTTTGCATAGAGGGTTGACAATTTTGCTTAGATTAAACAAGTCTTTGACTATCTCCTTTTTACTAAAGCTAGATAGGTTGCTAAAGTTAATATGACCTTACCTTTTATGCCAAAGATTAGTCTCATATTTTTTAGATAAAAGACAAGCTTCCAACTCTTGCTTGTTGGGTTCTATGACAAAGCAATTGTCATTTATCTTTAACCCTTTGATAATGATTTTATCACTTTCCTTGTTTTTAATCTCACATCCAACCTTCACAAAGTGCACACTATAGCCTTTATCATAAATTTGGCTTATACTACTTAGGTTGTGCTTTAGGCCTTGTATAAATAGGACATCGGTGAGTGTGGTAATACCGGAGACCTCTACCGTTCCCTTCCCAATGATCTTGGTCATGTTTGTCACTAAAATAACTCCCAACTTAGACTTCCTCTAGTTTGACAAGCAATGACTTATCTCCGGTCATGTGACTAGATAAACTACTATCAAGGTACCACTTAGATGTGATCCAACTGGCTCTTAGAGTCGTATGAATGCCTAATCATTTAAGCTCATCCTTCCTAACCCATACTTTCTTAAGGTTTTGTTGTTGGGCAAGATCCTTCTTTTAAAGGTTTATATTTTCAACATCTTGAAATAATTCCTCTTGTTGACATTTTTCTCATTATGTGATTTTCTTGAATTTTTATGTCTTTGGGTTTTAATGTCATTCTTTTTCTACAATCACATTTCATGTGTCCTTATAGATCGTAATAGCTTGGTCTTCTAGGGACATATGGTTGTAATTGTTTCATCCTAGAGGGTTAAGCATAAGAGGATTGTTGGGTTCTTTTAACTTGTTCATTGGGATTTCTAGATGTAGAGGCATTCCCTTAAAATCCTCTAGAAGAAGAAGCCTTGTTAGCTTGAAAATTATTACATGCCTAGGCATTCCCTTAGAATCCTCTAGAAGAAGAAGCCTTGTTGGCTTAAAAATTATTACATGCCTTTTTATCATAGGAATAAGGTTGGGATTTTGATTTTTTTTCCAAATCCTACCTTACTTCAAGGGTGCCCTCCCCTTAAAGAATGTATTTTGTTTCCACTCAACCCCATTGGAACCATGTGGGGGTCCTTGAGAAATTACTTTCTCCTTGCCTCTATGGTCCCCTTAAAGGCATTCTTAGTCCTTTATGGGGAGGAAGAGTGATTGACTTCATAATGGAATCCAAGTTCTCTTATGTCTCTATGGTCCCTTCCTTTGGCTTTCATAAAGGCATTCTTAGTCCTTTGTGGGGAGGAAAAGTGATTGACTTCATAATGGAATCCAAGTTCTCTTATGTCTCTATAGTCCCTTTCTTTGGCTCTTATAAAGGCATTCTTAGTCCTCCCAAATTTTTCATTTTCTTAGGCTTACAAGGGAATGAACTTCTTTCTATATCTCTTATAAGGATTTCTCCTTCATATTCCTTTCACCCTTAAATCTTTATTATAAGTTGACAAAGGGAAAAGGAGCAGGTGGACCAAGTGATCACCATAAGCATATATGTCCAAGATAGGAGATATCTACAATAGACAAGCTAGTTATGTATTATGGATCAAGATCAATGACCATTGCATAGATATACCTATTAGAGCAAATGTCATGCATAAAGCATGAGAATATGCATGTTAGGTTATAGAGGTATGAGTGACATATAAGGATGTGTCTATCAACTTCAATATGTCATAAGTGATCTAATTATGTGCACAATTAGGCATAAGATCACTAAGAAGTCTATAGATGTGCTTCTATGGAGGATACATGCTTCAGGTGTGCTAAGGTGACTTGAATAGATATATTTAAGTATATCACTCAAGAGAAAAGCTATCATAAAATGTATGATAAACAATTAGACATAATAGATCATAAATAATCACATGCACACATCTTAGGCTAATTTTTCATATGCTTTTAGGATTTTGAGTTCCATTGGCTCAAGCAATGGACTCAAAGTATGTGAACTAATATTTACCTAGTATGGCTCCACAGATACTTAGGACAATTGAAAATTTTATTTTCCTTTGGTCAATTGATCTTCATAGATGAACAACACTTTTTGTGCTTCCCTATCAAGGTGTCAATCAAGGTTGATGCCACTTACCCAAACATATTCCTTAATTGTTAATTTAGCTGTGTTCTTTGAACTAAGATCATCTAATTAGCCTTTTATAATCTTTTGAAGATCATTCCTGTAGGATTCTTTCAATCCTACTTATAGGGCTTAGATCTGATATAGATTATCTAAATCCCTCTTTCCTATGACCTCTATTGGGTCATTTCCAATGTCAATATCTTAACATGACATGCTCTCACTCTAGAATAGGATGTGAGTTCTTCTTTCTTCACCCAAATCTTCTTGACCCATATTTCTTGGATCTTTATTTGTCTTAGGTTAATTATTTTATTTTTCTTTCAAAAATGATTTTTGGGTTCTAAAAATTGATTTTTCCTTTTTCAATTTCTTACATTTTAAGTCTTTTGAGAATGTGCTTGGTTTATTCTCCTAGACTCTTAAGGACTTTGTGCATGCAAGTCCCTTTGCATCTTGATACACCCAAACCTTATATGGCCATCCAATCCATAATAGTGGCATGTGATTAGAGGTATTTTAGAAGTTGAGTCATCACTTTCAGAGGCTGAGCCTATTAATAGGTTATGAACTTCCTTTCTTCTTTCTTGATGAGTAAGAGTTTTGTTCTTGAAAGAATATCGTATTCCACCATACATCACGGCTTGTGGAAAGACATTGACCTTACTTTTACCTTTTGTAAAGGCATTCTTTAACCCCTTTTTTAAGGTAGAAGGTTGGATATTTTTTAAGCTAAATCTCAATCCTTTTCTATCATCACCTTTTTTGCCCTTTGTCAACCTATTCTCTAATTTTTCACTACTTTGGGAAAGGGGACTAAGAGACTTCTTTTTGTGCTTCTCAAATCCTTTAACTTGCTTGAGTAGCTCATTGTTTCTTACATTGAGCTTGGAGCATGTGAGGTTAAGACTCTTTTCATTTTCCTCTAAAGTTTTGATTTTTTGTTCAAATTCAAGAGTCTTGTTGGACAAGATTTTACTATCCTCAACTAGTTTTCTCTTTTCAATTTTTATATTTTGTTTTTCTATTTTGAGAAATGTTTTTGCCTCACTTAGTCTCTTTTCTAGGAGATTTTTATTATCTTTTAAGCTTTAATGCTCTTCTCTCAAGTTGGAAGCCAAAGATCACAATTCTACCTCTTCTACTCTTTTCTTTAGTTCTTCATTTTCATTTGAGAGATTAGAATTTATTTTAAGTAACTCATTCTTGTCACTTAAACATTTTGATTGATTTTCATCAATATCATAAAAGTTTAGTTCTAAGGAATAAGTTTTTCCTTTTAGATCTACTTCTAACACCTTTAAATTTTTATTTTATTAAGTTAGGCTTGTGGTTTTCTTCTTTAAGGTCTTGACGACCTTAGCAAACTCTATATTTTCTTTATAGAGTTTGTTGAAAGCTTTTTGGATGTCATCTTCATCATCACTTTTAGTTTTACTTTTATTATCATGTGAATCCTTAAGAGTACCAAAGGTAACAAGAACTTTGGACCCAAGTAAGGTGTTTTCCTCATTAAACAACATTTCATCTCTTAATGAAATTGAGACA
>JAOXJP010229285.1:3871-24961 GCA_025762735.1 Platanus orientalis | reverse complement strand
CACGTGTAATAGTTAATCTGCTGTAAATCATGATTATAAATAATAGAACGACTCTCTGTAGAGAATATTCTGTGTGTGTGTGTGTAGTAATGTTCAAAAGCCAAGCCTCAGCCAAATTTAACGAGCCTGCTGAGCCTGAGATTTGCCTTCATGTGATGAGCCCGTGCCGAGCTGGGAAAAGTTTGGCTCAGCTCAGCTCATTGCCACCCCTGCTCACTACCAAACAAACATTTTTTCGTTGTATCAATTGGGTGAAAATGCAACTTGAACCCAAAATATACTGTGGATTTATAGGTTCTTAAAAAAATACCAGGGCAAGGTGGGTTCTTTAAAAAAACATTTTTTCGTTGTATCAATTGGGTGAAAATGCAACTTGAACCCAAAAAATACCGTGGGTTTACAGGTTCTTAAAAAAAATACCAGGGCAAGGTGGGTTCTTTAAAAAATCAGGTCAAAAAACTGCAACCCATTACCCATATGTTGAATTTCATAAATTAAAGAAAAAAATTAAAATAAATTTACAAAGATGTCAATAATAATCAGAAAGCTTGCACAAAAATAAATAATAAAAACTCTAAAAGCAAAGCAATCCAAAGTCCAAACAGACTCTTTTTTTAAGTAGCTAAATAAGATATTCCATCCCTTTACACAAGCGAAACAAAAACAAACTGGTCTGATTGCAGTCATACAAATAATTAACTTGTTTTAGACAAGAAGTGTTGCGAAGAGCGAGTGGCCACAGGATTCTATCAAGATCTTTGCCTATGGGGAGTGGCTGATTCAATGGTCTTGGGTAAGGGTGTCAATTGGGCCAAACTGGCCCGAAGCCCGACATGTCCAGTCCGAAAAATTGTAAGGCTGAGTCAGGCTATTTTTGGGATGGGCTATTTCTGGCCCAGCTTTCATGCCCAGAATTTTATTAGGGGCAGACTCACTTTCAGCCTGAACTCGACCCAGCCCTGCCCTAAGTAATAATCAAATATAGCCTGGCCCAATCCCAAAAAAGGTATAAAATATAGCTTGGCTCAGCCCAACCCACATTTGATATGGCATAGTCCAACAAATATAGAGCATTTTTGGCCCATTATCACCTCCAATTTAACTAATTAGGCATATAATCAAAGTGTTTAGGGATAATTAGGGGCCAACTATTAGCCCAAATTAAAAAGGAGATTTAAGTACCGGTGACCCAAACTCGGCTCAAAGCCCATGATTTAAAAACGAGCCGAGTTCAGGCTCACTACCTCAGGCCAAGTTTGGGTTCGGGCTGAGTTTGAGCCCATGTAATTAAGTTCTTGCTGACCTCAGTCCAGCCTGATTGACAACCCTAGTCTTGGGTTTAAACTTGTTCTTCATTCCACACAATCACATACTTCTCTATTCTCTTATCCTAATCAAGGCATCAGCCATTGAATGGATAGAATCAAGTACTTGTGCTCTCATGCGCACTAACTTGGTTTGTGATGCAGAATAAGAGAAGATGATATTGTGGGTATTACTAGTAATTCTATGGGAAATACCAGCAGCATCATGTGATGCATAATCAGAGAAGAAGAAGAAATATCTAATCTTTTATTAAGCTTCAAAACAACTAAATTTGATAAATACAATTATCCAGTTACTCGTAATTCTTTGTCTTATGAAAAAATGAATTGGATTCAGGTTAATAGCAATGTGAAATGAACAAGAAAACCAAAGCGTAAAAGAACAATCACACCGAACACAAGAATTTATATGGTTGCAAGATTGCCTACATCCATAGGCAATGATGATCCAAAAGCTTCCACTATAATGAATATTATAAAGTACAACAAGTTCTCTCCAAAACCCCCCAAACAAAATCTCTATAAAAAAAAAAAAAAAAAAAAACTTAAACAACTGTCTTCTCTCAAAGTCCTGTGAATAGGATTATATATAGCAATCCTAAGAAAATCGAATTCTTAATTGTGAGTTAAACCCCCAAAATACCCATAAAACGAACCCCCAATTATTCGGGTCAGTCCTCATATTGCACAAATGGGTTGCACTTTGGACTGTTTTTGGGTTGAATTTAAGACAACATCTCAACACTTCAGAAAAATGTAGTGTCACAAAATGATAACCTATAAGCCCAAAATCTAGACTCATGGCCCATGTAGAGTGGTCAATACCCACAACTAAATGAGCCCTACAGAGAAAATTTGGACTCCAAGAATAAATATATGCATAATCAAATAATTTTGCCTTTAATCTATTAATTTCATCTTGAATGATTTGCAAAAATTATCATCTTTTGAAGGTATGTAGTAGAATCAAATGGTTGCAACTGTCGGATTGTATTATAATAAAGCTGAAAAGGATGGCTGGTGAGACCTAGGGGATAACATTTGGCAGAGGTATTTATGAGGCTAGGTAGTTGTCTAACATCATATTAGTTCCATTATATTAGTTCTTATTGTCCTTGGCACGCTACATAATTTAATATACTAAGAGGATAAAATAGTAACAACTAAATCCTTTGAGTGAGCTGAAATACTTCTCATAAGACTTTACAGTTGTTAATATTTCATAAGATTTGTTAGATCCTAATAAGATTGCAGATATTGGTTCATGTGAAAAGGTAAGAATTCCTGTTGTGGGGAAAACCTAGATTTGGGCTCATATGCAACAAGATAGAAGAGAGAAAATAATGCAAATAAGCAATCTCACAAAAAAAATGACAATTTACATGGTTTGGCTTGAAGCTTATGTCCACAGACAAAAAACGACGAGAGAGAGTTTACTATGATCGAAAAAGAGCATACAATGAACAGTGTGGTGGCACAAAAAAACAAGAAACCCTAAATATAAACCCCTGAAACCCTATTCTCTACGGTTCAGATCCGGACCCATATCAAGCCATATTCGGATTATTCTCCAAATCATCATACGGATTACATCTCGGGTTAAATTTAAGACATTAACCCAACAATTCCATTATTTTAGAAAATGATTTGTTTGATTATAATAATACTTTTTCTTTGTCAAGTAAACTAGTTTAAGAAATTAAGGAAATCCAAGCAACAAGTGATCAACCTCACGCAATGTAATGAAGAACCTATTAGGTGGATGTCCACTTCTTATGAATGGCTGAAAATTAATGTTGATGGTGCCATGTTTAGGAGTTCAAGTAAGGCTGGGATTGGTAAAATAGTAAGAAATGAAAAGGGTGGGATAATTGTGGCCAGAGCTGAGTGGTAGCCTATTTCCTCTTCATAGGTTATTGAAGGCCAAGCGACCTTAATGAGCACCACCAATCAAGAAAAAAAACAAAAATAGAGTCTTCCAAAGTTATCAAATTTGGGAGGAGAGTTTTGCACATCTCCATATACAGAAATTATGAATAATTTACTAAAGAGAAAGTTCTTCACAGCTGATTAGGTCTGAAGTTAAATGAAAATTACCTATGAGAAAACTATATCAACACATATAAGTACAAGAAACACACCTTTCAACCTAGTCTTCACTAAAGACAATCGTTTATTAGAAGTCTACAACCATGTGAAATAGTTAAAACCTAGAGAGTTCTAACACATCAAAAATAAATACAAAAATATTGTTTTGATTAAAGGGATTGATTTCGATCAATTGGTAAAAGGTATAGAATATCGCATTGAGAAGTTTGCAGAATGAGTTTACCAACCTACTAGCCCTTGCTTGGGGAAAGAGAAATTGTGTAGGACCGAACTGAGAATGAATAAATAAGAAAGCTCATATTTAAACTATATTAATACATCTAAGTACAAGAAACACACCTTTCAACCTCGTCCTCACCAAAGACTATCATTAATTAGAAGTCTACAACCACATGAAATAGTATGAAACTAGAGAGCTCTAACACATCAAAAATAAATACAAAAGTATTGTTTTGCAATTAGTCATAATAGTAAGAACAAGTAGGTATTTATGATCATTCCCCATGCATTGTTGTGACAAGAAAAATGAAAGTTGGCTAGCCAAAACCCTTGAAGTTCTATGACATGTGGACGCATCATGAAGACTACATAAATGTTGTGAAAGAAGAGTGGATTACCATTCTAGTGTAAGGAGACCCATTTTTTAGAGTGGTGCAAAGACTGAAATTGGTGAAGATGTTTATGAAGAAATGGAATATAGAGTCATTTGGCAAAGTAGATGATAGGGTTAAAAAATTACGAGATGAAATGTTTAAAGTCCAAGAGGCTAGGAGGCTAATTCCGGGATGATGATGATCTTGCGATAAGGGAAAAGGAAGCAACAGTGGAGTATTTAAAGGCTCTACAAAATGAGGAGATTTTCCTCAAACAAAAATCTAAGATACAATGGCTAGAAGTAGGCGATAATAACAATAAATTCTTTCACTGTTTCATCATGGCAAGGAAGAATAAAAATCTTATGTGTCGGATTATTACTAATGAGGGTAAGATTGTTGTTGATGAAGAGGAGATAAGGGATGTGACCGAAAAAGATTTTCAAAATATTCTCAGTCCTAGAAGCAGAATTATTGATACTATTATTCAATGGGAGGTGGATTAAGTGTTAGATGAGAATCAAAGTGCTTTACTGGTGAGGTAAGTTACTGATAGAGAAATAAAAAATGTGATTTGGAGTGGTTAAGAAGGCAAATCCCCATGTCCAGATTGTTTTACACTCTCTTTTTTCAAATCTGCATGGGAAATAGTTGGAAATAGTGACTGAGGTGGTTAAACATTTTTTCAAGGGTCAAATTTTATTGCGTTATAAAAATGCAACTTTTATTGCTCTTATCTCAAAAAAATTTGATGCGGCAAGTTTTAATGATTATAAATCGATTTTCCTATGCAATTTGTTATAAAAGTTCGTCACTAAAGTTGTGGCGGATAGGCTCAAGTTGGTGATTAAATCTTTGGTTCATTTGAATCAAACTACTTTCCTTTAAGGAAGATCTATTGTTGAAAACATCCTAGTTTTTCATGAGGTGGTCAAGGGCTTTGAGAGAGCAAAATCATAATCCATCAACAATTATGAAGATTGATTTAATAAAGTTAGATGATTTAGTTTCTTGGGAGTTTATTAAAGCCACACTTCAGAAGATGATTTTTTCAGATCAATTCATTGGTTGGATTATGGAATGAATCACTAGTCCAAGATTCTCCATCCTGGTCAATGGAAGTCCTAAGGGTTTCTTGCCTAGCACACATGGCCTAAAAAAGGAGACCCTATCTCTCCTCTACTATTCTACCTCGTCATGGAAGTGTTTTACTCTCTCCTTGAAAAAGGAGTTAGGGAAGGAAAAAATATCACTAATCCTTAAATGCAAATGTATTTCTCTACGTCACTTAATTTTTACAAATGACTTGATGATATTCTCAAAAGTGGATGTTGAATCCCTTAAAGCTATTAATGGTATTCTGGAAATGTTTGCAAATATATCTAGCTTGTAGGTGAACAAGGAAAAGTCTACCCAAATCTTTGCTAGAATTACAGAAAACATGATTGCTCAATAGAAACACCTCACAGGCTTCAATATAGGTGTTTTTCCTATGAGATATCTTGGAGTGCTTTTGATCTTAGGGAGATTGTCCTACAAAGATTGTGCAAGTATTCCTGACATGATAAAGAAGAGGCTAGCTGGTTGGAAAACAAGACCCCTTTCTTTTGTAGGGAGATTGACCCTCTTCAAATCCATTCTTCAGAGATGCTACATTTACTAGGCTGGTGTATTTAGTTTGCCGAAGGAAGTCAAAAATCAGCTAGACTCCACCTTTGCAAAATTTCTCTAGGATTTAACCAAGAAAATTCATGAGGTCAGTTAGGAAGCTATTTGCAAGCCATTAGAAAAGGGTGGACTAAATATAAGAAGAGTAAAAGATATGAACAATGCAGGAGTGATGAAACATTATGGTGGGTTGCTGCTTAGAAGAGGAGTTTGTGGGTCAAACGGGTTTATGAGATGTACCTCAAACAAAATTCAATATAGACCATCAAAGCTCCAAACAACAGTTCTTGGTCCTAAAGAAAATTTCTAAAGCTTAGGGATGAAGCAGAGCCTTCTATGAGATGTCTTTTAGGAGATAGGCATAAAACTCATTTGTGGCTGGATAATTGGCATCCATCCGAATGGGGTTTTGATCAAAGAAATATAGAAAATGAATTAGATATGACTCTGGGCTGAATAGAATGATCAAATTCAATAGAATTCTAGTGAATGGTGAATGGAGGCCTTTTCCTACTAAGTCTGATGATATTACAGAAGCTTGGTCCATGCTGCCCACTATAAAGATTTTAAACCCTGATGATCCAGATATTGTTGTTTGGACTGCCAATTCAACTGATATGTTCTCTATCTGCTTATCCTTAGGAAGAAGGGAGCTCACTTAGAGTGGGTGGATGTTGTGTGGTATACAAACTACATTCCAAAGCATAGTTTTCTTGCTTGGAGAGTTTTCAAAGGGAGATTATCGACACATAATAAATTATGCAAAATTGGAATTAAGGAGACTTCTCAATGCTTCTTTTGTTGGAATGATAGAGAAACATTAGATCACCTCTTCTTTGAATGGTCGTTCACAGAGGAATTTAGGAGATGGTATTAAGGAAAATCCATCCTTATAAGAAAAGTGGTAGAAATTTTGTGGATGAAGGAAAATGGATCAAGACCACTTTTGAAGGTAATCACACACCTACTACTATTGCAAAGCTTACTTTTAAGGGAGCACTTTGTCATATTTAGAGAAAACAAAATCAAAGATGCTTCAATAATGTGGCAAAAAGGAAAGAAATGATTTATGGTGATATAGTTTTTTATGTGGAACTGAAGATTAAAAACATAGAAAAATCTTTGGTGACAACCCCCTTCTAAGTCATGTGGTGGATGAATGGAATATGAAGATGACACATGAAGACCGGTCATTTAAAAACTTTACTTGGCCAAAACCCCCTACAAGGTTTTGGGTACTCTCATGTGATGGAGCTATGAACCCCTTTAGATCTGGGGTATGGTGGACTTATCAAAAATCAAGAGGGAGAACCTATCATTGGATATGTAGGTAAATCAGACATGAAGAATGTTGTTTGGCTGGAGATGTATGCTTTGTACCATGGTCTTGAGATTGCCAGTGATAGAGAAGAATAGCCACACTTAGAATCAACATGGGCTCAAAGATTGCAGTTGATATTCTTAATAAGAAAAGCAAGTGCCCATGGTGTGTGCTAAGCCTAAGAGCAAAAATCACAAAGGCCTTGATGGAATTCAAGCATGTGTCTAGTGAGCATGTATGGAGAGAAGCAAATCAACCGGATGATTTTTTAGCTACTTGGGCTACTAGATCTGAAGAATTAATCATTTGTCCATATGACTTTCCTTTACCTCTTAAATAAGCTATTTCAAAAGATGTACACCAGCATGTATATGTTAGATTGTAACCATCTTTTTTTATTAATATTATTATTTAATTATCGAAAAAAGTCTATTGAGTGAATATTACACAATTTCAGGTTTCATTAAGAAATTTCAGCCATTAAAAAAAATAAAATAAAATTGAATAGTGATGGTGTTTCTCTCCCCTTCTTTATATTATTTTTATATAACCATCAATTCAAGGATGGTAGTGGGACCTAACAAGCCTGGTTATATGGCCCTACCTAGAGTTAGACATGGTTTGGCCCAATGTACTTTACGTGCAATTATGCATGGCCCTGAAATGCAAGCACTAATCCACTCCTTTCGGAAAATCATTAAATTGAACACAATATGATATATAAAGCAACTACTGCAATTCACAAAAATAAAATAAATAAATAACTACTACAATTTGTAGCTCTTCACCATTGGAATCTCAAAATTGTATGGATAGGTTAAGTGATGAATTATTTTCCTTTGTTGTAATTTTTTACAAGGAAAAAAATGTTAAAAGGAGCAGATATAATGAGACCTTATTAATAAGCTTGATAGATTTGTTTAATGGGTTAGGCAAGGCCACATCCTAGCTTACAAGTGAGCTCAACCTGGTCAAGATCTAAAGGCATTTAAAGGGACCCTAGCTACAAGTCTACAACTCATTTGGAAAACCTAGCACCTAAGAGTGAATCTGGATCCTCTCTAGTTCTCTCCATGTTAGCCTTCGATGTTTAAGATTTACTATTGTATAAATAAGGCCAGCATCATCTATGAAAAAAAAATAAGTAATAATAATAATAATAATAATAATAATAATAATAACAAGATTATAGCTAGCATGGAAAACAATTGTAGATCTGTATTCCCTACTGGGATTGGCTAGTCATAGTTAGTAATCCAACAAACTATTCAATAAAGTCAAAAATTTACAAAAAGAAACATAAATAGACACAAAACATAACAAAATCACAATAAAAACCAACAATTTCCTTTGACTAGTTTACATATTTTATAAAATTATCACTTGATCTTCTCTTCCGTGACATTGGAAATGAGCCCATTACGGATTGGAATGAAAAAAGCATAGACATAATTATGGGATTTTTTGTGCAAAAACCTAGGGAGTTGGGGTCGTATGAAATAAAATAGAAGAGATAAAATAATGACAATAATGCAAACAACAATCACACAAAGAAGAAAATGATTTAGCATGGCTCAACTTAAAGCCTACATCCATGGGCGAAAACGGCAAAAGAGCTTTCACTATGAGCAAAATAGATATTAAAATGAACAATGCAGTGGCATGGAAATCAAGAAATCCTAATATAAACCCCCAAAACCCTAATCCCCATGGATCGGAACCAAATCCCAAATCGAGTGAACAATACAAGTAAAAAAAATATTTGGATTTTTCTTCAGATCGTCATCTAAGTTACATCTCGAGTTGAATACAAGACATTAACCCAACAAATATCCACATTGGCTTGAATTCTACCAAGGCTATATAGTACAAAAAACTTTACTCACATCTTCTCCACAAAATCCCAAAGGGTAACTCTAGATACTACAAACATCAATCAAATCCAAACAATGTGTAAATTTGAATGCTGAAAGTGACTTGGTCATCATGTTTGTTGGATTATCATCTACGCCAATCCTCTTAACAATGATCTGGACATGCGAGATGATCTCACATATGAAGTGATATTTGATGTCAATGTGGTTGGTCCTCTCATTATACATCTAGTGTTTAGTCAAATGTATAACACTTTGATTGTCATAATGCACAACAGCCAAGCTCTGCTCTAGGTCTAGCTCTCCAAGTAAACCTCTAAACCAAATAGCATCCTTTACTGCCTCAGCCACTGCCATGTACCTTGCCTCAGTAGTTGACAATGCAATTGTAGCCTGTAATGTTGTTTTCCAATTCACTTCACAACTAAAGAGGGGGAAAAAATATCCTGTCAAAGATCTCCTCTTATCATGATCACTTGTATAATCATAATTCACAAATTCAACTACACAACCATCACGACCACATGTTTTATCAAACATCAACCCAATATCTATAGTAACTCTCAAATACCGTAGTATCAATTTCATTATCTACCAATGTGTCTTCCCTGGACGTTTCATATACCTACTCATAATACTAAAAGCATGTGAAATGTTAGGACGAGTGAAAACCATACCATACATGAGACTCCCAACTGCACTAGAATATGGAATATGAGACATATACTCTTTTGCCTTAGTCTGTGGTGACAAGTCTACATAAATATTAAAGTGATTTACAAGTGGAGTACCCATAAGTTTATAATCATGCATTCAAAAGTATTCAAGTATTTTCTCAAAGTAGTTATTCTAAGACAAGTACAACTTTCTTGTTTTCTTATCCCTACAAATCTGCATGTCCAAAATCTTCTTTACTGGCCCCAAATCTTTCATCTCAAACTTATTAATAAGTTAAGCCTTCAACTTGTTGATTTCAGACATGTTCTTTGTAACAATAATCATGACACCAACATATATTAACAAGTAAACCAAAGAACCATCTGGAAGTTATTTAAAGTAAACAGAACTATCATATTGATTTCTAGAGAAGTTTGTGCAAACATGAATGTATCAAACCGCTTATACTACTATCTAAGCGATTGTTTCAGGCCATATAAAGACTTTTCAACAAGGAAACATAGTCTTTTTTACCTAAAATGTCAACCCCCTCTAGCTAATGCATGTAAATATGTTCATCAAGCTCTCCATACAGAAACGTCATCTTAATATCAAGATACTTTAACTCTAA
The DNA here is from genome assembly GCA_025762735.1 of Platanus orientalis. Classification (NCBI taxonomy): domain Eukaryota; kingdom Viridiplantae; phylum Streptophyta; class Magnoliopsida; order Proteales; family Platanaceae; genus Platanus; species Platanus orientalis. The sequence continues at coordinate 14,783 of JAOXJP010229285.1, read as the reverse complement.
GTCAAGCATAGCCATCATGACAAGTAAAATGCATATAGAAATATGTTTCACAACTACTGAGAGTGCCTCATTGAAGTCTACACCCTCTTTCTAATCATAGCCCTTTGCAACCAAGTGTATCTTGTACTTCACATCATCATTACCTAGTATTCCTTTTTTCCTCTTGTAAACCTATTTGCAACCAACAATCATCTTTTTCATAAGCAGTTTTACTAGTTCCCAAGTTTAATTCTTATGGAGGGATTCAATATCCTTATTCATAGCAACTACCCACTGTGTAGACTCACTACTTGTGATAGCTTCACAATATTTGAAAGGCTCTTAACACTCAATAATCTCTGTTATAGACAATGCATAAGAAACCATCTTTGCATTGCTACTATACCTCTGAGGTAGTCTAATCTCTAGCTTCTATCACCCAGTAGCAATAGTATACTATTATTTCTCTTGTGTATCCTTATCCCCACTAGGATCTTGCTCATCTTCCTCAATGGGCTAAATGGAAGCCCCTTCTTAATTCTTCCCTGAATTTTAACTCTCAAACTCTACCTGCTTGTTGACTCCACAGTCTCTATATGCATCAACATTCTCCTTTCTCGGGTTAAGCATTGCAGACTCATCAAAAGTAACATCTCTACTAATAATAAACTTGGGTGACTTAGGATTAGGGCACCATAACCTATATCCTTTCACCCTAAATCCGTAACCCAAGAAATTAAACTTTTAGCTCTAGGTTCAAGCTTACCTTCATTGACATGAGTGTAAACAAAACAACCAAAGATCTTCAACCTAGAGTAATCCACAAGAGTGTCAAACCATACCTCCTCAAACATCTTACACTCAATGGCAGTGGATGGAGACTCGTTCACTAAGTAGCAAGCTGTAAATACTACCTCAGCATAAATTTATTTTCTAACTCCAACATTAGAGAACATAGAATGAGCTCTCTTAAGGAGTGTCTTCATGCGTTCTACCACATCATTCTACCGGGGCATGTGTCTAATTGTGTGATGCATCATAATCCCCTCATCCTTACAAAATATGTCAAACTCTCCTAAACAAAACTCTAAACCATTATCAATTATCAGTCTTTTGATTTTCTTGCATGTTTGTTTCTCAATCATAACATTCGATTGCTTAAAGTTGATAAAAACTTTATCATTATGCTTCAAAGTAAATACTCAGACATTTCTTAAGTAATCATTAATAAAAGTCAACAAATAATGAGAACCACCCTTTGAAGAAAACTTGGGATGGGCTACAAGATCAAAGTGGATGTAATCTAATATACTCTTGGTCCTATGAACAGTCATATTGAACTTAACCTTGCACTGCTTTCCTAAGATACAATGCTCACAAAAGTCCAATTCCATTGTTCTCTAACCACCAAACAAGCCTTTTTTGCTTCACTCTATTATACCCCTCTTACTTATATAGCCTAACTGCATATGTCATAAGCGGGCAATGTCAAACTTTGAATCACTCGATGATGATACCGCAGCTTCACCTACAACCATGCTTCCCTGAAGCACATATAAATTACCATTTTGTTGTCCCCTCATAACCACCAAAGCACCTTTTGACACCCTCATACCTCTATCTCCAGCGGTACACCTGCAACCATTAGATTTAAGATAGCCAAAGAAATAAGGTTTTTTTTCAGTTATGGTACATGTTGAAAATCAATCAAGGTTCTAACAATCCCATCATACATCTTGATCTAGACTATCTCAATCTCTATAGTCTTACAAGGCATATTTTTTCCCATAAAAATTGTACCATCGTTCACCACTCTGTAGGTTGTAAACCAATCTTAGTTTGGACACATATGATAGAAGCAACCTGAGTCAAGTATCCATTCATCATTTGTACATACATTATAATGAGTAATTGACAACATTTTCAAAACCATCAGAAGAATTTTCTTATGTAATGCCAGCAACATCCTTCTCTCTTTTATCTTTGACCTTTAGATAATCTCGCTTAAAGTGTCATAGCTTGTGACAATAATAGCACTTGCTTTTTTTTAATCTAAATTTTGATTTAAATTGAACTTTATCACTTCCAAAACTTTTTTCATTTGTTGTTCCTCTTGCAAATAGACCTTCTTCCTACCCCTCACCCTCTTCTCTAGACACCTTCTTCCTCAATTCCCTAAAATGTAAGAATGCTTTAGCATCCTCCATGGAGATGATATCTTTTCCATAAAGTAAGGTCATAACAAAATGTTCATATGATGTAAGTAAAAAAACATAAAATAATGATAGTTTGATCCTCATCATCAATCTTAATATCAATATTTTTCAAATCCATAATGATTTTATTAAATTTGTTAAGATGAGCTTTCAAAGAAGTACATTCTCTCATCCTCAATGTATAGAGGTGTTGTTTCAAATACAACATGATTATGAGACTTGGTCATGTATAAGCTCTCTAACTTGAGTCATTGCCCAGTCACAAACACCTCATCTGCAGCCTCTCGTAACAATTCATTGGTCATGCACAACTAAAGCGCACTGAGTGCCTTGATTTCAAGTTCCTCTCTGTCATCTTTCGACATCATCATAGAAAGATTTTCCTTTCCCACCAAAACTTTAGATAGTCCCTATTGAACCAATAATGCACACATCTTCACGTGTCATAAAGTGAAGTTCTTCTATTTGTCAAATCTCCCCACTTCATACTTTATCGCCATGTCAAAAAAATCACAATCGAAACCTAGGTCTCTAAAACTAGTTTGTTATGCGGAAACTTTGAGACTTGGGATCGTATGCAACAAAATATAAGAGAAAATAATGCAAACAACAATCACACAAAGAAGATGATGATTTAAAGTGGTTTGGCTTGAAGCATACATCCATGGGAAAAAACAAAAAAACAGCTTTCACTATGAGAAAAACAGAGATTACAATGAACAATGTGGTGGCACAAAAATTGAGAAACCCCTAATATAAACCCCCAAAACCTTAATCCCTATGGGTCGGATCCAGACCCCAAATCAGATCAATAATATGGGTCAAAATTCTCTGCCAAAGCTTCAATCATGGACCCCACATTGCTCACCTTCGCCCATAAAATGCGTCATATTCGAGTTTTTGTTTAGAACGTCATTTGGGTTACATCTTGGGTTGAATACAAGACATTAACCCAATAGGATTTGAATTCGATTGTAGACATAAACTTATTTAAAAATTAGGTTTTATTAAAATTTCAATAGAGGAATTCATCACTAACACGTGATGAATCCAATTCATTTAGATCCTACAAGGAAAAATAAAATAAAATTGAGATAGCATTTGGATAAACTTATTTACAATAACTTATGACTTGTGTTACTCCAAAAGTCATGAGTCTTTATGTTTTTGGATTGCAAATTAAAAAGTTACTTGTACACAAATCATAACTAGGATAAAGAGGGTAGAATCAACTTATTTTTAAGTTAGGATCCAACAACTCACCAAGTAAGTTGAGCCACTAATGATGGATCGAATCCTATAAATATTTTGATATCATTTTGAATCTCTTTTACTGATTTAAAGCACATGAATTCCACTAACCTTAAATCCACCCACTAGATTGAGGACACGAAGCGTGCTTCCAATGGGAATGCAAAAGAAGGGAATCCTACTCGATGATGAAACGTGTCCTGATCATTAACATATAACGAACGTGGGTCACTACCTATAGGATCAAGATGCACCCTATGAATGAATGTGGGTTGCTACCTACAGGAGCACGATGCACCTCATGATTGGCATTCGACACCATGGAGAAGCATGGAGATAATGGTTGGACCAACAAACAAGGAAAATGGGGGATAACCACCCCACAATGTGGAGAGGGAAAAAAATGTTGTAACCAAGTAACCCGATATAAATAGACAAGGGACAGACGAAGAAGAAAAAATCCTCAAACATCATCAACAACTTTAGTCAAGTAGGAGTAACATAAAATAGTCTGTAGCTTAGTTTTAAGGATTGAATTTTATTCATTCATTATTCCTATCACTACTTGGGAGGACATTCTAGATAAGAATGGTGGCCCCTCTAGATTGGGTAAGATACATATACTTTGTTGTCAAATTTTGCATTAATAGAAGTTTCATTTGCTCATCATTTCTTTCCTTCGAGGTTTGCTAAAGTCCTCTTGATTGAGGCATGGACCAAACCCACTCTGCTTACATGGGTCACTCATGCCTAGGTCAAAGTGAAAAAATCACCAACAAAATATAAATATGTAACTTTTTCTTTAAGTCAAAAGTCAGCTATAAGTTTAACAAAGCGAAGCCTCATGGTTTTCATTTTCAGTGGTTTCCGAACTTCCTCTTAAAATGTAGTTTAGTATAAATAACATTGAAAAATTAATGTCATCTTCTATGGGCTAGAGAATCATCAGGGACCCACTTCTTAGATTAGCCATCCCCTAAAATAGGTGTGATAATGGTATGGTCAATCTGGTTCTTTTTTCTTTTTTGGTAAGAAAATCCAGGTCCACATACTGCCACATTATATTGTAGGACCAGCACCACAAGCATGAGAGGTAAACTTCAATGTAAATCACTTGTGAAATGCTATTGTGGGATTCAACTCCAAGACCTCTCTATTTACTTCTCCTAGAGAGGGGTGTTGGTTGGTCAATCTACTAACCTGGCCTTTTAACATGGTATTTTCCCCTTCATTAGAATGAAATTCTATCCTAGAGGGGAGTGAAAAGGATTAGTTGCACTATTTTTAATTAACTTAGTTTGCTTTGGCCTATTTTACAAACCTTGTTATTTATTTTATCAATTAGAGTGATTCAATTGTCCTTAGAGATTTGATTGATTAATACTCAATTCGATAATGCATCAGGATAATCACAGTTACATCAATCACAATGAACACAAAGCAAAGATATCACATACAACAACAAGACAGATATTCATAGTGGTTCGGCATTAAGGCCTACATCCACTCCTATAGCTCAATCCAGAGCTTCCCGTAATTTTGTTAAGATTAAAATACAGACAATCTAGGTAAAATTCACACAAAACCTTTTCTACTTGCTAAACAAGTTTTACCTACACTCTATGTTTCTGAAAAGTGCAATATTTCTTTCGGTGTCTCTGGCAGAAGGAACTTAAACAATGACTAATTGAATAAATACAGATTTACCTCATATAAGTTGATATTGTAAGATGTATATATTGTAAGATGTACCAGTTATGGATGCTCATTCTTATGAGTTGATGTGCATTTTCTTCACAGTTTGAAACACAACAGAAATTGTTTTTGAAACCTTATGATTCTCCAGTTTCCTTTCAACGGATAACCAATATAGTTATCCCATTTTGATATTTGATGTAGAACACTTAGAGTGAGATCACAAAAGTATTTACAGTAACACAAGATCAATCACTCAGTAGAAACTAGGCTTTCCGGCGTTCAAACTAGCCGTTTTTCTCAGATAAGAGTTTTTTTCTCGTTAATCTCTCTCATTAGAACCTAGGGTATTATTACTCTTTTATAAAGCTAAGTCTAATCTTAGTCCATAGGATTAGAACACTTTTTAATGGACAAGTCCTGAGAATTTTTGGATTGGAATCTCCAAAATAAAATATAATTTTTATGAGATTCGCGGCCCTAATCGATCACGCTTTTTTCATGATCGATCACGAAAATGTGATCAATCAAGCTCTGAGATCACAACTCTCGGGAGTTTTCAAAATGGCATGAATTTGCACTTGTGATCGATCACGCCTAATCGATTAGGGTCTGTAATTTTTTTTTATTATGCTCCTTTTTTGTTTGGATCTTTCTCTCCCAACTTTTTGGGACAATCACCAATGTCATATGACCCTTTTTAGTACCTCAAACCCTATCTTAGGCTTTACTTCAATTGTTTTAGTGCATTGTGTGGGTATTTTCTGAAGTTGTGCTTGTCATAAGCATTCCTTTAACTTTTTTTGGCATCTTTACAATGAGTTTTCTTCTAGAGTCTTGGTCTTGTACTTCACTTCCTTTGACTTGTCATTATCTTGGTCTTGTAGGTTTTTTAATCCTTCATTGTCTTCTTTCTTGTGGGCTTGGAACTCTTTCTTAGACTTGACATAATACATTACAACTCTCTTGTTTTGATCATGGGATTGATAATACATTTTCTTAACATAGAATAAGGCTAGGCCTGAACCTAAGTATTGAAAAGAATTTGGCAAAATATAAAAAATTAAGCTATGGTTGATCTAGGGTGAGTTATGGATTGTGGACCATGGCCCATGATTTTAGCACACCTTGTTAGCATGTTTTCATGGGTTCAATTTTTCTAATCCTAAAATAACTTCAAAGTTGGAGTGACAACAAAAAGCCCGACCACATATAGTGTGCTTTCTGCACTCAAAAGAGATTATTTATCTCTATTCACAAGTCTCCATAGACCTTCAATGCAAGGTTTTGGATAGATAAATTACCCTCATTTTCAGAATATTTAAAAACTAGTAAAAAGTGATAGGATAAACTATCACTATAAACCTATTGGATTGTTTGTTGGGGATTATACCAAAAGCCTACCAATCAAACCAAACAAGATGAAAGCAATAATAATCAAAGAACAAAACAAATCAAACCACAAGCACACTACAAAACACATAATTTACGTGAAAAAACCCAAGTTGGAAAAAAATCATGTAACCATAGGAAAAGTTTCACTATCTTTTAGAAGAAAACAGGAGTTCTCTCTCAATCTCTCATAAATCACAAAACTTTCACGTTCTTTTCTCTTGTTATATTAACCCTAAACAATTTTAGAGACCTCATATGCGTCATAGAGATCAAGTTGGGGAAGAGTCCTACTCTCCCATAGACCTTTTAAGTTATTTATCCAAATTTTTGTCGCTCTGAACCGATCTGCTAAACCTACAAATCGATCCATGGATCCAGACCGATCCGCCATTTAATGCTAATCGATCTGCCATTTGTGTGGATTGATCCGACATCTTCCGGTATCCGATTGTTGCATGCCCTAGAGATCCTGAACCGATCCACCAAAACTGCAGATCAATCCGGCATGCTGGATTGGTCTTGTGCCCTTTAGGACCGATTCTATCTACCTGAATCCGTCTTCTTTGATTCTTCGCATTAAAGAACGGAGTCGCTAGCCATTGATTGTAGACCTTGTGTCTATTTCATCAGAACCGTTTCTTGATAAAGTTCAATTTCATCTCGACGTTTCAACTTCTTAAAGTTTGAAGCATGAATTGAAGTTTCCACTCACTTGATGGTCAAGGAAAAAGATTGGAGATATGAAAACCAAGTTGACATTTTCTTTTCTTTTCTCATTCTTTTTCCTAGTATTCTTGTCCCCAATCAACCCTGGCTCCCAAAGACACAAAAGCTTTACAAAATGTCAATGTGAACCTTGTCTTTTCTATGATTGTTTCTGCCCCCACAAAGAGTGGGTCAGCCGTCAGCGTCTCCTAACCATAGAGCTAAATTCACGTTTTAACAACTAACCAATAACCCATTTGTCCATTATATATGGACTGGAAGAAAACTTTCATGTGGACCCATATCCCTGGTCAGATAATCAAGATTGGATGATACTAGCCACCCAACCAGCCAATCTTTCACATTCTCCTGAAAGGTGATGAAGAAAAATATACCTAGACAGATTTGAAGCAGTAGTGTAGGGAAAAAGAAGAAGAAGAAGAAGAAGGGAGAGAGAGAGAGAGAGAGAGAGAGAGAGAGAGAGAGAGAGAGAAGCTATAGATTAGGTGATCTCGAGCATTGTATCAGATTGATTTCTGCAAAGAAAATTTTCCCAATAGGACCTCTTGAATTGAAGGATTGAAGCCATATATATCAATTACAAAAGATGTATGACTTATTTGATATGGCCCTGTTAAAAGTTTGTTACCACTGGCTCAATGCCAACCATTGCGAAATTGCTGCCCATGGAGTTCGAAACCTCTACCTCTCCCTTCGAAAGGCCATACTGTACATCTCTCCTGGAGAGGCACATGATCCTATCAAAAGATTGATGCCAAAACGCTTAACTATGGCTTGTGATGGAAACTGTAGAGGGTAAACTACAAAAGCCCATGACCAACACAGGTGAGTCCAAATAAATTTCCGTTTATTGGAATTGAGGACCATTGCTAGTCGTTCTATCACTTATGATGAAGCATATGCAACACAGGATTCGAATCATCTGCCATATGAATGGTGTGATACCATGCCATTACCTATCAGCAGGCAACATGTTGTCTGACAGGGGCACTTTGGTAAATATACAAATATAAGTTACCATACATTTAATATAATACCCTCCTTTGAACTCTTTATTAGGCATTGTGTCATGCATTGATTGGTATGGCATGATATCTCTCCGGGCTGTTCATACATTGGCTCCATTTGGTAGACGATTGCCGAGGAGAGGGGTGCGTGCATTCGTGTGTTGCATCATCATCAGTGAAAAGCTTCCCCTTGTCCTGATGTTTGTTGCAACCTCTCACCCTCCCGGGATAAAATCGTATGCACCACACCCCTGATGGGACCATTCGGGGGGCGGAATCAATTCACTTTTTGGAGGTTTTTGATTCCCCCTCCTGAGTGATCACATCAGGAGTGTGGTGCACTTGATATGGCGCCCACCCTCCCCAACCACCAAGCGCTGGATTTAAATTAGGAAGGAGATTACTAGGTAGTCTTTGTGGAGTGGTATATTCTTTACTTGCAATAGGAGTACCAAGCCCCATAAAGTGAGGGCCCCTGATGATGAACTCAGAGAGGTGAATGATGTCACTATCTCTGACTCAATGGTTCATATCCTCTCACAAATAATTTCACTTTTTATGCAATAAAATTCATGACTCATTTATTGCTGAGTCGACTCGTTTTTGTAACACTGATAAAGTAAAAATAAAAAATAAAATAAACTCGCTTTGAATCATTGTGTCTCAACTTTAAATAAAATGTTACCATGATTGTGGTAGTGTACAATGGTGTGAGCCTCAGAGAAGGAAGATCAGCAATCAGGGCTCATAAAAGGAAAAGTGATGGTCCAAGAAATTAATTTTTAGATCCAAGTGATTGTCAAGTGGATTTGGTCCGTTTCCTTAATGACCGCTTACAGTCCATGCATATGCAGCGCTTGACATGTGGTTTCGAAAAAACAATTTACACTGGGATTTTCATTTTTCTATGCCACGGATGCTGTATATGCACGGACCGTAGACATTCCTTAAGGGGCCGGGTAGACCAAATCGGCAGGACAATTTTGATTCCTTATAAAAAATATAAAAAAAAAACTTTTTTTCTTTTCTTTTTAGGGTCACCTAGGTATGCTGCAGCTACTGGCAGAACTTGTGAACAGACGTCAATGCAATCCATCGTGGAATTGTTGTTCATAGGGTTTTAATCCCTGACCTCCGGAGGGGAGACTAAGGAGAGGTCATATCTCCGGAGAGGCACATGTTCGCTTTTGAAGAACAATGTTGTGTGCATTTTGAATTGTATCACTTTTATCATAAGAAGGGAAGTAGGGTCTAGATTGAAATGTCAAAGCCAATAGATGATCAACGAACAACCAAACTGCAAACCAAAACAGATCAGATGGATGATCAAATCATCTGACAAACAAGTGAATTAATCCCATGAACTGAATTAGACGATCGGACGGATGGCGATAACAGGACCATAGCACTAGATTGACAGACAGATGAGAGAATCCTCTATGAATCAGAAAGCAGACTACCTTTCTGATTAAGAATGAACTATATATCCAGCAGCTGAAGGAACAGAATAGAACACAGAAGGCTCTAATACCATGTCACCGTGTGGAAGATAAAAAGATTTTGCTTATTATCTTTAGGGTTTTTATGTAGTACATATGTTGGTGAAGAAACTTTCTAGGCGCAGACAATTTCTATACTCTCTTATACACGATGCTGATGCAGTGGAATAGCAAGGAGAAGAACACGTCGTTTCCTTTGTTGGGAAAAAATCCCAAACTTTACCAAGGAAGAGAAACTCGTTCTAAAACTTTTATTAATCAAAAACTGGATTACCTTGAAGGCTACAATGCTTTAAATAGAAAAAAGAAACCCTAATTTGTGTTAGGCACAAAATTAGGCTAATTTGATAAATTTTACCAAAAATAAAAAAATTGAAATAATAACAAAATCAAATACTACTATCATTAAGAAACATCACAGAACAAATGAAATTTTATTATGACTTCTAAATAGAAAGTTATAGCGAAGGAAAATTACTAAAAATAGCAAAACCACTGATTTAAAGGTCTTAACGAAGGAATTTATGTGAAAAGTGGCGGTGCTCACGGCGAAACGGTGAGTTTTGATCCTCACGAAATTTCGCTTAAGCTCATCAAATTTCACACAATTCTATTTTCGGGGCTCATGATTTCTAGTAGAGCTTTTTACCCTTTTTATATGTAACTCATAAAATTATTTGTGGTGTTTGTTCTACATCAAATAGAATGAGTGTACCTGAGATGAGCTTTACAAAATTACAAAGAAAAAGGCTAAGGATTATGAGATAAGTGTCAAGACTAAGAACAATGTTAAAAAAAAAAGAAAGAATGAATACATTCGTGAGAGAGCTTAGGGATAGGAGTAGTAGGTGATGAGACGACGAAAGTTGATTGGAGACAGTTTGGTCATGTACAATCAAGACTAGTGATTGCAACAGTTTGGAGTGACTTGGTGCAAGTTTAAAATGTAAAAAGGATAAGAAGAAAGCCAAAATGAATTTAGTTGAAGAAACGATGAAAGACATGAGTACTTATGATCAAACAGAATGTATGACCCTAGATAAGGTAGAATAATGGAATCAAATTGGTGTAAATATAACCAACTCCAAATGGTTAGGATAACTTTGTTAAGCTGAGTTTAGTTAAAATCATTAAAATCCAAACT
>JAOXJP010229284.1:0-10977 GCA_025762735.1 Platanus orientalis | reverse complement strand
GTAAATATACTCGTTATACCGAGGAAAAAAAAAAAAAAAAACTGATGCAAACATTGGAGAAAAGTGGGGCCCACACATGGCCTTAGTGGGGTCCACAAGAGAAGACGCATAGAGGAACATCTTTGGGACACATGATGGAGTTTTCTAGAGTATTTATTTGAGTGTTTTACTATTTTACTTAATAGAGTTTATGAGTTATTAGAGTCTAAGATATGAGGATCATTATAGTTTTTGTTTTTTGGTATTTTTTTAATAAAACATTATTGTCAATGGTATTTTAGTAATATTAGAGAGTCAACAAGTCAAAGTGGGGCCCTCTTAGAGTGCTGGTTGAAATCCTTTGAAAGGGCTTGATTTTTGCACTTTATTTTTAGAAAGTCAGATTTTTAGTATATCTAAGTTTAGGAAAGTTTTTAGTCACAAGTAAGCTAGTAGTTTAGGAGTTTATAATTTGGTTTATTGCTATTTTCATGAGTTTGTGTGCCTATATATAGGGTTGCATGTTTTTTTATTGATATGATGGAAATTAATAAAAACTCTTTTGCTAGTTTTGCTCCTTCCAGTGGTACTTCTCCTTCTTCAAGTCTTATGCCTTGACTTGAAATCCTTGTGGGGAGTACGTAGATCATGGGGTAGGGATTATGCTAAAAGTATTTATTTTCTCTTCTCTTTCTTTATTGTTCTTCTTCTTCTATCTTCTTCTTTCTCCTTTTTTGTTTACTGGTTTTCTCCATTAAAGAACCTTTAACTCATTCAAGAACCCTTTTTCTCGACTGGTTTCTTGAATCCTAACCACTTCTACCTATCCCTATAACTTGTGGCAGTCTAACTTATCCCCTTTTCTGTTTTCTTTCCAAGAAACCCAAACCCACCAGCTCCATTAACCTACATTGAGCCCGGCTTTTGAGCACTCAAAATCCATGCATAATGCGTGTGCATGAACCAGGGGGTGGACACATCAGCGCCGAAAAGTGATTTACACCTTTTGGGGGCATGCTTATCACTTTTCGGCACTGATATGTCTGCTCCCTGGTCCGTGCACACGCATTGTGCATGGATTTTGAGTGCACAAAAGCCGGAGTGACCTCCATTACTTGTAGCATCACCTCCCACAATTTACACCTTTCACCTGATCTATTAGCCTAGTTCGAGTGGCCTATCTGGAGCCTTATTCAGCTCTTATTTGAGCTCAGTTATAAACCTGACAGCCTTCCAACAGTCCCAAAACATCCTACTGTTTCGGCCTGCTTATCCCCCTATTCTGGTCCTAATTAGCCTCATAAATTGTAGTTGAACTTCTTGTTTTCTACTACTGTCCTAACTCCTAAGCCACTCAGCCTGTGTTTTTTTCTTTTTCCATCCTAAACCCACAAAACAGAACCTGTTTTAGCCTTCTTTAAAGCCCTGTTAGGAGCCCAGAATTCTGCCCAGAAAACCCTGTTCTCACATGTAATTAACACTATTCTGACCTATACATTCTGTCACCAGTGGTTTGGGTAATTCAAGCTAAATCAGTGGACCTATACTTGCCAGAAAATAGTCTGTTTTTTTTTTTTCTAAACCTTTGGTCACCTAATCCATTATATTCTGGGCCCATTACCCATTGGTCAACAGCCTTCATGTAGGTTGGTACTGTGTCAATTTTGGTGTCAGAGCTTGTGTGCTGCATCAACTTTGGTATCAGAGCCAGGTTCTCAGTTGGCTCCATTCCAACTGTAGTATGTGCCTTCATTAATAGTAGTTGGTTGATCAGTACTTACAATGGTACCTGGGGATATTTTCTTTTCAGTGGTTGATAAACTTGATGTTTCTCTGAGTTTTCTGAATTCTGGATAATATTCTTCATCAAATACATATCTGTGGTGCTGTATATCATATTTGTGGTACTGTGGGAGTCATTACTTCTGCATAATATACATCTCCATAGAATCTTTTATTTAAGTTCTTAGGTGGTGCTGCTCTGAAGCCTCTAGTTGCTATTAAAGGACACTGTTGGGTGGTGATTTTCTATGGTTTATTACAGAAGGCTAGAACACCTGGGATATGGATTAGTGTGGTTTATAGGTTCCACTGAAGGAGATATGTGTTGTGTGGATGTTTTCACACTTACTGATCAGATATACTACAGATTTGTTGGAATTTATATGCTACCAAGGAACTCTCCAATTTATAGTGTGATCTGCTGATAAGGACTATCCATATTCATGCTCTGTTTTGATTGTCACTGGATGGAATAATAGATACACACACAAGAGGGTGCTATCCAGCTTTCTCTATTGTGTTGCCACTACTCCTAAAGACTCACTACACAAGGGTTACAGTACCTGAAACCACTGGTGTTTACTAATGAAATCTCTATCTGATTGATTATGGGATATTGGACAGTTTGCTGTCAATAAATTACTGATTGTTGCTGCTTCTTTGTTGCTGAACTTAGGAGTCACACCTTACTGATCAAGCATACATCTCCAGTCCAAGCCATCCTTCTCTGATATTCCAACACAGCACTAGTACTTTCTGTTCCGCTGTTCTGCCACTACTGCTTGCTGTTCTGCCATCCTACAATGTTGTTGCATAGTACAACACTTCATAATTGATCTTGGTGATTCGATTGTCTGCTGGACAGACCTTCTCATAATCTGCCGATATAGAACTGATGTTGGTTCCTCCCTTGACTCAAACACCCTACAGATAGCCATGCTCATCTACTTCTTAGTTAGATGATGTAAAGTCAATGGGTTTCACAGTTAAGTACCCTATTACTTTCCTTCATGGAAAGCATATTAGGGTCATACTCAACAACTATTATGAGGATAATATCATCTCATCCTCTTTAGCTAAGAGACTTTCACATCCTAAAGTAGGATCTTTTTGTTACTACAAGGATGGTCACTTTGTTATCTAGTTTGCAAGTGGAGAATACATTGATGGTGTGGAGTGCTTCTTGCATAAAAGCATTGTAGAGTGTCATCAAGTGATCCTAGTAAAGAAGTGGTTGGCTGAGAGGCTATTGTCAACAAGACTACTAATATTCCGCGAATTTTTGATTGGGGAGTATATTATTGCTTTCAAGTGAAGCCTGTTGGTGTGGTGCCATTTGTTCAAGATTTGTCAGATAATATTCAAACATTTATTGATAAATATCAACTTGCCAAGCAGAAAAAGAATGAAGAGATTGTTGAATCTAAGCCTAAGGTTTTAGAGCATGTAGATGAAATATCAAGTGTGGAAGAAAAGCTTGAGGTTGAAGTCCCAAAATTTGAAGATGAAGACATTAATGTGAAGGAGGTTGATGTGGCTAGTAATGTGTTGATAGCTCATCTAGTAGAGATTACAGATGAGTGCCATATTGTTGTTCCAGTTTGTGGCCAGCCATCTAACAAGGTTCCAGCTCTAGTCCAGGATGAGATCCAGTCCAACCTGGCAGATGTACCAGCTTCTAGGGCATTAGTATTTCTAGTTATTGTGGATACAGTTCATGTTCAGTCCACATGTGAAGACTAAACATCCATTCAAAAAGTACAAAGTATTTTAATGGATACACCAGTTCTTCTATAGTGACATGACTCTGAGATGGTTCCGTATAAGGTGATTGTGAATGAGTATTATGAGGTTTTTCCATTATAGCAGACAAATGATCCATATTATGAGGTCTATCCTATATCAGATGCTTGCAAAAAGATGGGATTACATCATAATCTGATTGTTGGAGGATTTGGCATATGGTTATGCGGTTTGAGATCCCCCACGATCCGATCATTTCTCTCTAAAAAAACTAGAGCTCGAGTTTGTTCGAACAATAGGGGTTTAATGTGGACATCGGAGCAAAGTGGGGTCCACACATGGCCTTGGTGGAATCCACATGAGAAGACACATGGAGGAACATCTTTGAGACACATGATAGAGTTTTTTAGAGTCTTTATTTGAGTGTTTTACTGTTTTACCTATTAGAGTTTATGAGTTATTAAAGTCTAGGACATGTGGATCATTATAGTTTTTATTTTTGGGCATTTTTTATAATAAGGTATTATTGTTAATGGTATTTTAGTAATTTTAGAGAGTCAACGAATCAAAGTGGGGCCCCTCTTAGAGTGTTGGTCGAAATTCTCTAGAAGGGTTTGATTTTGGCACTTTTATTTTTAGAAAGTCAAGTTTTTAGTAGATTTGAGATTAGGAAAGTCTTAGATAGCAACTAAGCTAGTAGTTTAGGAGTTTATAATTTGGTTTCTTGCTATTTTCATGAGTTTTTCATCCTATATATTAGGCTGCTGAACGTTTTTGTATTGATATGATGGAAATTAATAAAAGTTTTTTGTTGGTTTTGCTCTTACAAGTAGTGCTTCTTCTTGTTCTTCAAGTCTTATGCCTTGGCTTGAAATCCTTGTAGGGATTACTTGGATCATGGGGTAGGGATTACTCTAAAGATATTTATCTTCCGTTCTCTTTCTTTATTGTTGTTCTTCTTCTGTCTTCTTCTTCCTCCTCCTTTTTTGTTTACTGGTTTTTTCCATTAAAGAACCTTGAACTCATTCAAGAACCCTTTTCCTGGACTGGTTTCTTAAACCCTAACCACTTCCAACTATCCCCATAACTTGCAGCAGTCTAACTAATCCCCTTTGCTGTTTTCTTTCCAAGAAATCCAAACCTAGCAACTCCATTAACCTACATTACTTGTAGCATCACCTCCCAGAATTTACACCTCTCACCTGACCTATTACCCCAGTTCAAGTGGCCTATCTGGATCCTTATTTGGCCCCTATTTGAGCTCTGTTCTGAATCTGACAGCCTTCCAACAGTCCCAAAACATCCTACTGTTTCAGCCTGCTAATCCCCATGTTCTGGTCCTAATTAGCCGTATAAATTGTAATTAAACCTGCTGTTTTCTACTACTGTCCTAAGCCACTGAGCCTGTGTTTTTTAATCCCATCCTACACCCACAAAACAGAA
The DNA here is from genome assembly GCA_025762735.1 of Platanus orientalis. Lineage (NCBI taxonomy): Eukaryota > Viridiplantae > Streptophyta > Magnoliopsida > Proteales > Platanaceae > Platanus > Platanus orientalis. The sequence continues at coordinate 6,030 of JAOXJP010229284.1, read as the reverse complement.
CCTGTTGTAGCCTTCTTTAAAGCCCTGTTAGGAGCCCAGAATTCTTCCCAGAAAACCCCTGTTCTCACATGTAGTTAACACTATTCTGACTTTTACATTCTGTCACTAGTGGTTTGGGTAATTCAAGCTAAATCAGTGGACCTATACTTGCTGGAAAATAGTCTGTTTTTCTGAACCTTTGGTCACCTAATCCATGATATTTTGGGCCCATTATCCATTGGTTAACAGCCTTCCTGCAGGCTGGTACTGCATAATTTTGGTATCAGAGCTTGTGTGCTGCATCAAAGCACTAGTAAATATACTCATAAAGCTCTTAAGGATTACAAATCTTAATATTTTTATTTGCAAGCAGGGGTACGGGCTATGTGTTCTTTGGATTTTTTATTTTTTTTCTTATAGTTGGTCTGTAGATGGTTTATTCTGCCATAATCTGATTTCAGAACTTCACATATAGTTGGGGTGTTTATTCCAATCAAAGGGCCAACATTAGGAAAATAAGGAAATTTTACAGTTGTCTTATTCCTCCAATAATTTATGGTTCTTCAATGGTTCCCTCACAGTTCAGCATGTTGAGTTTTTTGTTTCTATCTCTCTTTGGTTTTGGTTTTGGTTTTGCCAACTTTTATAGAACCTATTCCAGTATATATCAGCATATTCTTGCTGCTTGTGATGATGCATTACTGTCAATGAATCAATTTCAGGGAACAAATGATGATATTGTCGATTGGTCCCATGGAAAGCGCCTGTGGGAACTCTCCAAGGAAAAATATGATCCACTGTGGGTAAAGGGTGGAGGCCATTGCAACCTGGAAACTTATCCTGAGTACATTAAGCACTTGCGCAAGTTCATAAATGCAATGGAGAAACTCTCTCTTGTGAAACAGACAAAGCAAAATCATCCTCCAAACTCAACTATCACTGAAACCAAACATAACAGGTGCTTGAGATTTGGCAAAAGATAACCGGTTCTCTAATTAATCCAAAAGGAGATGCCAGGAAGCAGCTACTGTCTTTGCAAGGAGGACCATTTCCAGGTAGTGTAGGTTAGCTTGCTTGCTTCCTGAAACCAGTCTTGGGCGACCAACCTCCTTTGGCTGTGTCAAGAAAAATGATAGGAATCATGCATAGATGTTCAATCTAGATCAGGTTCAAGCACCAGTTTTGAGGCACAAATGGGCAACTCATGCAATATCCTTACCATGCAAGTTAGAAAGTGTTTAATATCAGGATCCACGATTATCTGCTCTTGAAGTAGGATTTGATTTATAATTTTCCAGAGTCAATGGTTATGTAAAGACTACACTTTAAAAAGCAAATATATTGATTTACTTCTCTTTTTTGTCCAAATTTTTGTTTCTCAACCAAGGAATATGCAAAGTGATGAGTTTTGGCTTGATCAAGTGTTTTTTTTTTTAATGGGCAAGTATTTAAAAATGAAATATAACTAAGATCATATAATAAGATTTCATCACCCCACGTAACGACTGGCAGTCTCACTCATTAATGTAATACTGTCGGCATAAGTGTGAAACATAGAATCTTTCTCTTAAAAGAGAGAAGCTCAATATTTTTTTATATAGAAGAGCAGTAGAATAAAATAAAATAGAGAGAAATTTAGTTCATTTTTGACAAGTAGCTTCTTTATTTGTCAGTTTTGGTAAGGACAGACTATTTTGTCTAAATAAAAGTAGCTTATTGGAATAAATAAGTACAATTGTAGATTAATAATGCTGTGTGTGTGTGTGTGCACGTGCACATGCATGTCAAGCTGTAAATAAGCCGAACTAGCTTGGTTCAGCATAGGGCTTGTAAAAAATAATGCTAAGTGATTTTGTATATAATATATATAGATACAGCTTTATCATCCCATTAAAATCAATTTAGGCCCTATTGCCTTGAACTGAATAGAAAGTGATTGAAAAGACAAGAATAGACAAGAAAAAAATCTATAATTTTCTACCATTTTTCTATGGTTGTTTGGTTGCCAAGAAAAATAAAAAGTACTTATGTATTGGGAGGATTTGCATAATTTGAGTTGTGTGAAAGCAATATGGTAGCAGACTGAGAAAATAGTTACACAAGAAAATTTTGAAAATTGAGGATTTTTGGTTCTTGGCAACCAAACAACTTGAAATTCCCTGCGGATTTGGTCCATCCCCGTAACAAACGCCTATGGTCCGTGCATATGCAGTGCATGACATGTGGCCGAAAAAGTAAATCTCCCCCCTAAAAAAAGTGTAAATCACCTTTTTCAATGCCATGTGTTGCACACTGCATATCCACAGACCATAGACAGTCATTAAGGTGGCAGACCGAATCTGCACCGCTTGACAAATGGTTTTTTCTAGAAAATTTTGTTAAGAATCACAGGAAAACCAGCTTTTCATGGCAACCAAATAGGGCCTTAAGTTTCTGATAGAGGATGTTCAGTCAGCTATATCTTTAGCCTTTATGAGTAGGTTGGGTTATTGGGTTAATGGGCTTTTTACGAGCAGGTTGGGCTTAAGTTTTGTGAGCTGAACTGAGCATGAGTTGAGCTCGTCTCAATCTTAACAAGCTGAGCCTGAAGAACATGAGCTGGGTTTCAGCTCAACTCAGCTTGTTGACACCCCTAGAGAGAGAGAGAGAGAGAGAGAGAGAGAGAGAGCTTGTTGTCTGCCACATGAGATTCCACACAGTGGGCTCCTATCACCATATATCCTGCATCGAATGGTGTTTAAACAATTGTATAATGGCATCAACCAGAAAAGCAAGTGCATTCGTCACTTATTCCCATTGCCGTGGGATGTCTTATGATGGTTAGTCCCAGACAACCAAATTGGCCCTTTCTTAATGTTCAGAATCTTCACTTTATTTATATTGCATACATGCAAATAATTAGCTGGTGAAATTATTGAACCCTCAAACCCTTAATTTCCTTCACGGAAGATGAGGAAATCATTCATTAAGTTATGAATTCAGCATGACATATAACAACCAACTGCCCAATGAACTTTCTGTACAAACACATCAACTTACATTACTATAACTAGATATGATAAATATGCCTTTCTCATCAGCAATAATTTTCTTAAGTATTTTAGATCTCTCACAGAAACAAGTCATGGGAAAACATGGGATAGGTCCTGGACTACAGTAACTAATATAGTATCGGCCTCGACGACAAAAAGATTAGATTCTCGTTGTCGATGTCAACCATTCGATTGGTGGGCCCAATCTAAATGCTCTCAAGATGAAAAATCAGTCCAGCTAGATGATGCTAACCATCTGATGCCTTTTTTTTTTTTTTTTTCTCTTCCTTTTTTCTCAGATTGCCAAAAACAACATAGGCAGTATTGACTGTATTTGTACAAAGGGCTGGTCTTGATGATCTCAACAATCAGATGACAGATTATATGATCAAGCACTAATTGGTTTTTTGGATTAGTAACACTGGCACCTGTATGGAGACCTCTCTCTCTCTCTCTCTCTCTCTCTCTCTCTCTCTCTCTCTCTCTTCCAGCTAAAATACAAAGGCTTTATAATCCTAACATGGGGAACTGTTAAAATATTGATTTTATGTTGTCTGGTATGTGTATAAAAAAGAAACATCTGTAGGAAGTGGTGCAAGATTTCAGCAAATTGAATAACACAAAGGAAGCTTATGGGAAGACATCCACAATGTTTTTATATTGAGGGAGCGTATATCCTGACAGGAGACAACCTTAGCTGGACTTGAAGATATACATTTTGCTTAGTGATGTACACGTCTCTGCACCCACTACTTTATTTCACACCAAAGGGATGTCATGTGACCTTAAAAAGCAATGTATCTTAATTAGGTCTAATATTCAAAATGAATTGTTTAGGTTTATATTAGTTAATAATAATAATTAAATAATACAAAAATAAATTTTCAAAAGAAATACCAAATTATATATATATGAAACCCTTTTTGAATTTGTAGTCAACCAATGATGCCTCAAAAGATCATGAGATCATTGAGGGATCATGTTTGCATCCATTTTCTGTAATAGGTTCCTTCAAAGTACAAATGTGTGAAAGGGTGTGGGGGTGGCCATTCTTGACCTTTCTCAGCTACCTGGACCCTTTAGGTCGTGTTTGGCTGCCACTTGTAATGAAATCATTTCACTTTAAATTCCCATGGGATATAAAGCCATAGGGTGATGGTTGAAATGAACTCATTTAGATTCATATTAATTTTTTAATTAAAATTATAAATGAAGTCATCTTAGGTTTCTGTGAAATGAAATGATTTATGTATTCATTAAGGCTGCGTTTGGCAGCCACCTGTAATGTAATCATTTCATTTGAGTTTCACAGGCTTTCGTAGTAACAATGGGATGGTTTTGCAATGAAACAATTCAGATTTTCACCGATTTGTGTTTGATAACATTAATCATTTCATTTTATAGAAAAACCTAAGATGACTTCATTTCTAATTGTAGTTAACAAATCAGTATAAATTTAAATCAGTTCATTACAAATCATCACCTCAGGGCTAAAAATGCCTTGGGAAACTCAAATGAAATGATTACATTACAGATGACTGCCAAACAGGCTATAATATTTTGGGGATGAATGGAAATGAATCCATTTTCGTTGGGCTAATTTCACTCATGTACCATGGGCGAACCAAAATGAAATCAATCCATTTTGGTTTGGCATTTCTCAATCTGAACCCATCTCAACCAGTCTGAACCCAACATGACCCAGAATTTTACAAAAGAACCCAAGAACTTGCCAAAACCTGTACCATTTTTTTTTCCAGATCTGGGAAGACCTGACCCATATCTATCCCTAAAAGTGGGCTGGGGAATCTTGTCTCTCTAGTCAATTATGTTCATACTTTACATGGATGCATGTATATCATAAACACGGATATTAGCATAAACAAACTTTGTTTACTGTGACCCAAACTTTTTTTTTTTTTTTTTAATCAAAAACAAGAACAAGATTTTGATCGGGCCAGGGCCGACTAACTTCTATTGTTATCTTTCAACCAATAAATGTGGCCCGAGTCAAATTTAACCGTTTGTTCTTTGACAAGTGGCCCTTCATTCATGTGTGGTCACATCTCCACCGTTTGCTTAGTCTGTCGCTGTTCAACTTTTGGTAAAATAAAAGAGGAATTAATCTTCTGTTAGAAAGAGAAGATGTGATGTCATTTTAAGTTATGATTACAAGTACATCCACTTGGAAAACATGATTATAGCTCCCCCCATCAACTTTTAAGGGGAAGAAAGTGAGCCAAAGAGACATTACATCAACTAATGATATAGCATTCCCCTTCTATGAAGTTCTATGGTTTTAATTTTCAACCCCCATGACTATTATTTTCTCCACTAATGAATCTCCCTCCCCCCAACAATATCCACACACGCACAAAGTGGGCATTCTAGTGCAATTTGATTTGCTAGCCCCCCAATATCAATTGGGTCTCATTAACCCTCTTTCTCCACCAACTCTCCAAAAAGCTGCCTTTTTTCCTTTGCTTGTAGAAGATGGGGTTCCTCTCTCTCTCTCTCTCTCTCTCTCTCTCTTATTTTCTTGTAGAATTTTCTGCGGGTTGGTCCACCCCTTAAAATTGAACTCAAAAAGAAATTAATTGTATTACCTTGTTGAGAGAATTCTATTATTCAAATAATTAAGGTTTGTTACACTTACACTACAATGAAAAAGAATAGTAGGGCTTTTTGTGGTCCCTTTGGTTCTTTTATGTTCAATGATGGGTTTTGAATCGTGAATATCTCCTCTTGGTAAACCCATTAGATGCAAGGAATTTTAGGTTGGCTTAACTTAAATGTTGCTGCTTTCTTCTACCTATAAATGCCCTAAAAAGTGGTCTTCTTCAGCTCTTTCTTTAAAAAGAGGGCAACCCTATCTTAACTATGGAACATTACTTAATTTTGCACATTGACTGTTTTTTGCTGGAATAGGATTACAAATTTGGCCATGTTTGATTTTGGAGGCACTTAAGGATATCTAAAATCAAGACCTCTCGCTCTCTCTCTCTCTCTCTCTCTCTCT
>JAOXJP010229283.1:0-10977 GCA_025762735.1 Platanus orientalis | reverse complement strand
GGTTACTGGATAATATACGTCATATGTTTCTACATATTCTAATTCAGAAAGAAAAAAATACAGTTCCCATTAGGTACAATGATAGGATAGTTTACCGCAGCATAACTCTAGATCATGTGCCCATACAAGAGGGTGGGAGTACATCTGTCTGATGCAAAAAGTAGATATTTAAGGTGTTGCTAGAAGGCCAAACTTAAACTTCTCTACATGCAATAATAGGACTAGATAATTATGCTGCAGAGGGTTAGTCACAGGGTTTCAGATAGTTCTTAACAAGAGGTTAGGGGTGTCTGTGGGTTCAAATACAGAGGGAGAAGACTGATGTGACAGTAGAGAGCATTTATGGGAGCTAGAATTTCAGGTTATGATTATAGGGCTTGGCAAATAGATAGGTAGGATTTTTGGGTTCTGGAAAAGAGAACAAACATTTTTCAAAGAGAGGGAAGAAAGAGAATAATATATAGTTTCATATTCAAGAATTATGTTCTTTGGAGTCTTACATTAAACCTTTAATCGAAGAGATTGGAGTCTCCACCGATTAAGAATGAAGCCACACCTCAGATAATCAACAATTACAACCAATTCAACAAACTAGAAACGTTCACTATTCTCTTACACTGAAGCTACATAAGTACTTGTGGTGATAGGGTTACAACCTCTTTATCTTTACAGTCAAACCAAAAAATAGAAATTCGTATTGGTTCCTAACACTTCCTAACAATTTGAAAACCAAAGTTTCAAGGAAAAACTTACTTAGCAACTAAAAGAAATTGACCAGGACTAACTAGACCTATTTAGAAACTACAACAGAGGAATCACATTGAAAACTATCAAGGACCCTTTTAAGAAAGTCAGAGAAAGACTAAAGGGTCTCAACACACAAAAATAAAATATAAAATATAAAATATAAAATCCCAAGAAGTGTAGTCCCCCATCATGGATACACGCTGAGCAAAGATATGTTGTAAATGGTAAGAGATATTTCTTCGTGGATATTTCTTTGTCCTTAATTTATCCACCATTGTTTGAAAGCAATGTTGGTAAGGATTGAGGCCAGAAAATGGTAAGAGATATTAAAGCATATAGCCGGAGGAAGGCTGTTAAAGAACACAGTTGAAAAAAATACATTTTTTTCACTTAAGGGATTTCAATACTTTTTCATTCAAGGGTATTTCAGTAAATTTCAGTAAATGGGTATTCAGGTAATTCCTGGACTGAAGATACCTTACTAATTTTTATCGGAATTCAGTATACACTTTGAGCAAAGACATGTTGTAAATGGGGTATTTCTTCGTCCTTTAATTTATCTGCCGTTGTTCAAAAGCAATGTTGACAAGGAATGAGATTGGAAAATGGTGAGAGATAATATAGCACGGCCGAAAAATGACAGTTTTTTCACTTAGAACAAGAGGGGAAAGGAAGAGAGAAGCAATGTTTCTAAAGCAATGTTAGACAGGGTATTTCAGTTAATTTCATAATATGGGTATTATGTTGATTCCTAGATTGGGTACCTAAGTCATTATTCTTCTTAGGTATCTTTTAAAGAAAATTCTATTACGTATATTTTCCAATCTAAATATTGTATGTACAACACGGATTAGAACATATCTCTCCTAGTATGAGTGGATTTCTTAGAAGAATTTAGGGTATTTTCTAATTTGGGGTCAGATTTTTTTCCTTTTTCTTTTTATGAATAAAAAACTTTAATAAAAAGAGAGGGAATAAGACATCACCGAGAGAGAGAGAACAAGAGGGGCAAGGAAGAGAGAGGGGGAGGAAAAAACAATGCTGCCCCCCAAGGGCCAGCTGACAACCCTTACATTAGAGTGGGTTACAACCTATTATAACCTTTTCTTCCTATTATGGTTGAGATCTCTTTCTTTTAGAAAGAAGTGGAGTGTTTTCCTATTTCGGAATGATTTTCTTCATATTTTTGGTTGGGTCATCTTTTTTAGTAGGAATTGAATTGTTTTTTTTCTTATTTTGGTTATGCTTTCTATTTTTAGAAGAATTAAGGGGGAATTATGGCCAATACATACAAGTATCCTCCTCAAATTAAATCATTGAAAAATACTGCAAATTATTCTAGTGAATGCCTTTCTTTGGTGGATTCCAAAGTTTAGTTAATGGTGGACTCCATTAAGGCATTAACAGTGGTTGTATTGGATTCCATAACGATTCAAGGACTCCTTGAACCTTGCTTTCTCCTATTATTCTTTTATTATTTTCTGTTGTTAAAGCTCCATAAATCCTAGCTTCTTGATTTCTTAAGAGTTTCCTTTAAATTTTGCATTAACCTTATTTTATTTCATCATATCAAAACCCTACCATTCAACTCACTACCATTCCTTGTATTTTAGTCCTAGATTTTATAATTCTCTACTTTGTCCTACAACAATTTGGTATCAGAGCTAAGGTCAGCCACTATGACAACAAGAAGTGGCAGGTCTTATGGACTAAGATACTTGGAGGATCCCAGAGCTAAGGTCAGCCACTATGACTAAGTCACCCTAATCCCATCCCAAACCTACATTTTCTAAACCTATTAAAACTCCTAAACTATCTCTTTTCTCAACACTCAAAACTACATATCATCCTTCACACATACAGCCCTAACTCTACAATTTTTCAGTCAAATTCAGTCCATACAGAGTAAACCTTCAAAACCCTGACTTTTAAATCCTACTAACCCAATATTTCCTAAACATCAGCCCTTATTTCCTTAATATTTTTCCAACGCAACCAGCCTTTATAGTCATATCAATCCCAAAATGAGGCACAGGTCTCATAAAAAAATCTATTAAAACCAGCACATTACTTGATCCCAGTAAATCTCTTGTCCAGGTCCAGGCTTGAAGACAGCTCCTCTTTGTTTAAGTTAATACAGAAAAGAAAAAAAAAATCCATCCTAACCTTAATTGTTTTCGTTTTGACCATAGAGTGGAATGGCAGAATAGGATTCATGTAGCTGACCCCAATTAGTTGGGATAAGGCTGTTTGTTGTTAACTCTTGGACAGTCCTATTCTTCTACAAAATTAGTAGTCTTATCTCTAGTCTCTAACATCCGATAAAATTGGATCAATACAAAGAAGATTACCATGGCCCCTGCACAAGGATGACATGCACAAAGGCCTTGACTAGATATTAAAATTAAGAAGTTGAAGTATATTAATTTGTGTCTCTCCGAACACCTTAAGGTTTTGGGAGAGTTGGTTAGTTTACTGTTAACAGAAGTATGACTTAAATTAAGAAACTAGAACAAAGGGCTTGACTTAAAAACTTCCTAGAAAAGGTCATTAGTGCTGGTCCCATAATTATGGGGTGTTGGGAGGGACATGAAACAGACCTAACCTTATGGTTTTTTGTACAAAGTGGCTGCTCACCGGACTCAAATCCGCATTTTCACACTGGACAACAAAAGTCACTAACATTGCACCAAAACTTCCAAAGAGAGAGAAAATCTCAATTTAGAGATTAGAAGCAAAAACAAAGTTGATTAATAGAGTTTAGGGTTGGAGTTTCGATTCTGTGAGAAGAAGTTGATGCAGCATGCATGTAGGATAGTGAATGTGGACTCAAGAGATAGGAATAAAAGTGCTAAAGTAAGAAGGAAAAATAAACAAGATTCCTACTTGCAAGTCCATATGCTAATTCAAACAGTTCTTAAATTAGGCTCAATGTGCAATAGAGGAGTTCGGTTTACAAAATTAATAAATAATTAAAGAACTAAGTAAGAATTGAAATAAATCCAACTAATTAGGAAATTAAGAAAATTTCTCTGGCTGAAAATTATATTCGATGCAATGTTGTAAACTAAAGGGGTTCAAATCATGTCATAATGAAGGGAAGCAAGCAGAGGACTCAGGATTGCACATAAAAAAAATTAAATGTTGTGTTCAAGCATGGTTAGGGTTCAGATAAAGTAAAAATAAAACTGTATGGGTGCTCAGGGAAATAAGGAAATCAGCCACTAAACCCATACCATGCAGCCACTGAAATCACTAACTTATAGGATTCAACCGAGTAACCAAAAGGAAGAATATCACCTCCTTAAGATTAAATCAGCCCTAGCAATGTCCTTAGCCTCTTAAACTTCGAGAATACACAGATCAGCAAGCCAGAGCAAATACTATTTGAAGGATTCGAACTCTCAGGTGCTAAATTGAAGGTGTCGCCAGCTTATAATACCCTGTGGGGGTATTTTTTTTTAAATTTGAAAATTTCAGAAGTGGGTCCCACCTATTAGTGTCGCCCAAGAGTGCAGAAAAGGTTGGTAAAGCCCCTCTTTAAAAAAAAAACTGACCATTACGGTGTAGTTGCAAATCTCGTGAGAAGGGTCAAAATACCCAGTTTCATGCCTAGGATGAAAAAACTCACATGGAATTTGAATTCAAGAGATCGGTAGCGCGGTTTTTCCCTCCTAACTGGATCGCCCAGGAGTGTAGGGCACATTGGAGGAGTCAAACCTGAAAGTTCTTCGACTATTTGAAGCCCTTGAGCAATCTTCCAAAATCTACCTGAAGATGGTGTTCACACCTGAGGCAGATTCCAGTCACAAGAACTTCTTCAAAACCCACTTTTGTGGCAAGGGTCTATTCACTAGTGTATCATACAATCCTTAGGAACACTCAAAAGTGATTCGCTGCTTCTGAAATTTGAATAAGAATTATTTGTGAAGAAGTCCCTATACAAGGGTCAGTTTCCAGTATTGCAACAACTGAAAATTCCCTAAGAAAAAAGAAGGTGAGAGAACCTTTAACCCAAGGGGAGGGAGTAACCTCCACCACTAGTGTTAAACTAGGTGGTGGCCTAGACCCATTCTAGGGTTTTAGGGATCTCCAACCTACACAACAAGAGGAAGAAGAAGAAGACTCAACGTGAGCAAAATTTTGTTCAAAATTTCATAATCAAATTGGCTGGTCATGGGTTCTATAAATAGAGTCTCACGGCCAGGGTTGAGTACAATAATTATAAAGTGGACACAACTACCTCCTATCTCATGACTCAAACCCCAAAATAACCCCAAATTACGAATAATAACAAAAATACCCCTAAACACCTACTAAAGACAGAAATACCCTCACTAATATGTGTCCCCCTCCAATAAGAGACATTAAATAACATAAAAATAAAAAAATTACTCTACTGAAGCCACATCATAGGCACATCTCTCTTACGCCTCCTCTAATAGACCTGGAGCTCGTGTTTGGACCCAATGTCCTCATCAACTCTCTCTTATTGGGAAAGAGTCGCCTCTGACTCTAAACGGCTGCAATACTAGTCTAGAATATTAGGATCAAGACATTGCAAATCGCTCTCAGTCAGCTATGTATTGTCAATATCTGGTTAGCCCTTCCACTTGATGAGGTACCTCTGATAACCTCCCCGTCTAGTGGAAACAATTTGGTCCTCCAAAATGACCTCAATCTCCTCCCTACAAGTAGAGACTGGTAGCACAGGCTGAGGGGCTAATGTCTTTGGATCTACAAAAGGCTCTAAATCAGGTGTGGAATGGCCATGATAGGGTATAAGGTCCTTTACATTAAAGGTAGAGCCGATCCCTAAATTAGTTGGAATATCCAAAACATACGCGTTAGGTTTAATCCTATTTATAACGTTGTATGGTCCCGAATTCCTTGCATGCAATTTCCGTGTGACCCCAATTGGATATCATTTAGGGCGGAAACAAACCATAACTATATCACTGACCTGAAACTTGCGATATAAACGATGTAAATCAGCCGACTATTTATATCTCTCATTGCTCATAACAATTCTATACCTGATCGCAAATGTAGATGCAGACTCAGATGGACGTTGGGATGCAAACATAGAAATAAGATCTATAGTATAGGAGCCCTGGGTCTATAACTTGTGACTATCTCAAATAGACTCATGCCAGTTGTCCTATTGACCGAATTATTATATACAAATTCTACGGTAGACAAGACAGTATCCCATGCCCTAAGGTTCTTACCAACTAGACATCTAAGTAATGTCCCTAGACTTCTGCCCATCTGTCTGAGGGTGATAAGTAGAAGAGAATTGCAGCTTAGTACCCATCATCTTCCACAGTGTCTTTCAGAAATAACCAACAAATCTGACATCACGATTAGACACTATGGACTTAGCACCCCTTGTAAATGAATTACCTTATCAAATAATAGATGAACGACCTTAGAGGCATCTGAAGTTTGGCACATGGTATGAAGTGAGCCATCTTGAAAAAATGATCCATTACAATCATCACAGAATCGTGCTGCTTTAGGGAACGAGGAGGGCCTAACACGAAATCCATGCTCATATCCTACCATTGACTATGAGGTACTGGCAAAGGGGAATATAGACTTGGACTATGTTTCCTTTGTTTTGTTAGCTGACAAGAATGATACTGCTCTATCACTTTTGCCACATCCCGTTTCAAATTGAACCAGTAGAAATGGTCCTCAACTAGAGTAATGGTATTGCCTCGACCGAAATTGCCAACCACACTACTTACATGCATCTCCCAAATCAGAAAGTCCGTCACAGAAGTGTAAGGTAGACATAATCGCGTACCTCGAAAGAGGTACTCGTCCTTGATAACAAACTCTATGCTCCTCATTGGCTGATCGCCCCACAAGGAGTGGAAGATGGAGCCAAAATCCGGACAAGACTCATAATCCTCCTTGAGTCTGTCAAATCTGGTAACCTGTACGTTTATCATATGTAGGATGTAGACCTTTCAACTCAATGCATCTGTAACATTGTTCTTTGATCCAGCTTTATGTTCAAGTAAAAATGTGTACTCCTGAATATACTCCTCCCACTTGGCATGTCATGAGTTAAGTTTCTTCTGAAAGCTTAAATATCTCAAAGCCTCATGGTTAGAAAATAAGATGAATTCCTGCAGTAACAGGTAATGTCGCAAATACTTGAGGATTGGATCACTGCATAGAATTCTTTGTCGTATGTGGAGTACTTTTGTTTGACTTCATTTAATTTCTCGCTAAAATAAGCTACTGGATGTCATTCTACGGACACATCTTATTCCAACCTTAGATGCATCACATGCAACTTCAAAAACTTTAGAAAAGTCAGAGAGTTGCATGATAGGAGCCTTAGTCATCTTCGACTTGCTCTCCTGGAAGGCCTTAGCTGCTATCTTAGTCCACTTGAATTCACCTTTACGGATGCAGTCCATAATAAGTGCCATAGTGGAACTAAATCCCCAGATGAACTACCTGTAGAATGTAGCTAAACCATGGAAACTACGAACCTCATGAATGCTAGTGGGTTCAGGCCATTCTACAATAGACTTGATCTTTTCAGGATCAACGGTCAACCCCTCACCTAATACAACAAATCCTAAGAAGATCCCCTATGGTGTCATGAACGCACACTTCTTAAAATTCGCGTATAGGCTCTCTTTACGGAGTATCTCATATACACTCCGCAAATGGCTCAGGTGAACCTCCCTACTAAGGCTATATATAAGAATGTCATTGAAGTATATAATCAGAAACTTCCCTATGTAGGGCCTCAACACCTGTGTCATAGCCTTCATGAAAGTACTTGGAGCATTTGAAAGTCCAAAGGGCATGACAAGTCACTCATACAGTCCATCCTTCGTCTTGAAGGCGGTTTTCCATTCATCCCCTAGCCTGATTTCAATTTGGTGGTAGCTACTTTTAAGATCTATTTTGAAAAAGATAGTAGCTTCAACCATCATATCTAACATGTTATCAAGTCTAGGGATGAGAAACCTATACTACATTGTGATCTTATTGATGGCTCTATTGTGAACATACATCCTCCAAGAACCATTCTTCTTCGGAGTGAGAAGTGCGGGTATGACACACAGACTCATACTTTCCCTGATGAAACCCTTTCTCAACATTTCATCCATTTGTCGCTTCAGCTCGGCATGCTCTATAGTTGAAAAGATTAGGTACGGAAATCTGTTTTTCCTGATGTATTAGAATAACATCAGGGGGTGGACATATCAGCATTGAAAAGTGATAAGCACCCCCCAAAAAAGTCACTTTTCAACACTGATGTGTCAACCCCCTTATGTCATTCTAATATATCAGGAAAAATAGATTTTCGTACTTGATCCCAACCCGCTCTATAGGGTTCATCTTGTAATGAGGTAGATTGGGAAGTGTTGCTCTAAGAACCTGATCTATGGCATGCTGAATATCACTCATCGGAGGAAGCTCATTTGGTAAATCCTCAAAGAACATCTCTCCAAATTCTCTGATGAGAAACTCTACCTCAGTTGGGAGGTCAGAAATAGGATCAGGGGTTACTGCTAGCGACTAATGCAAACACTGGTGCATCTCCCTAAACTTCCTGCTCGAACTCCTTAGGGCTAAGAATGTTCAAGGTCTTTAACTGTGAACCCTTCACGTCCTTCCTTTGATTCACCTGACTCTTGCCTGCAGACTGGGCTTTTAGTGAAAGTGGAATGAACTTGATCTTCTTGCCTTTGAATTCGAACACACACGTGTTGGACCTGCCATACAACGTGACGTTTAAATCAAAGAGCCAAGGTCGGCATAGGATCATATGCCCTACATCCATAGACATGACGTCAAACCATATCTTGTCCTTGTACCGACCAAACTCAATAGGCGCATGACATTTATGGGTGACTGGGATGGAAAAAGCATTTACCCATGACACTCAGTAGGGCTAAGGGTGGGGAGTGGTTGTGAGTCCAAGCTGCTTCACATTATCAGTAGAAATTACATTAGTGCAGTTTTCACTGTCAATGATAACTATGCAATTTTTCTCTCCACATTTGGTAAATGTACAAAAAATAGTAGTCCTTCGGTCAATCCTCTTCTAGAACAGACTGGGTGAGAGCACATTCACTACCCAGATAGGTGTATGGGGAGAGAGGTAACTAGAAAAGGAAGGTTTCATGACAACTAGACAACTATCCTCCCTCTCTCCATCATCATCACTTGGGGCCTGGATAGGATCAACAACCTCATTTATACCAGTCTCATTATCTATCTACTGATCTCTATAGGCCTCCTTAGGATTGTCCTCTATAACTAAAGCAAGCTCTTTATGTGTAAGAAAAACCTTGAAATGATGACCTACCCCACCACACTTGTAGCATCTATCAGAATTTCCTGAAGAACGAACTCTAGCCTCCTCTTTTCCTCAATTAAATATTGGGCCAGTCATAAAAGGCTCAGGACCAACTCTAGGTGGTTGTCTTTCTGATGTAGATCTAACATCTGAATGTCTAGAATCCTGAGGTCGTGGAACCAAAGGTCTCACATACCTCTCCATGTCCTGTGCTATCCTGTAGATTTACTCTAGAGTAGTGATGTAGTAGGATATAAGCTCCTTTTGAATCTTAGGTCGGAGCCCCATCTTGAAACGAGTGATGGTCATCTTTGGACTCTCACAGACTCCACATCTCAATCTACTATTATCAAACCTCGTAATGTAATCCGTGACACTAGATGATCCTTGGCAGACTGTGTTATATTGCTCGAGAAGTCTAGTGTGATAATGACATGGAACATACTTTTCCTTGAGCTTCTCACTCATCTTTGCCTAGCTAGAAATAGGTCTCTCATGTCTCTAATAGATCTGCTGCTCAACTAAATCCCAGTACAGTTAAGCTGACCCAACCAACTTCATCTTAGCGAATTTTACTTACGAGGAGGTATATCATACCAGTTAAAGTACTGGTCCATGCCTCGAACCCAGTCTAAGAAGCACTTGAGGTCTAAATGTCCATCAAAGGTGGACACCTCAACCCTCATGTCTTTCAAGGCTATCTTCTCTAGGTCTCTAGGATGTCTGCGATCTCTATACCCATGTTGTCTCCTAAAACCCCTGGGATCAACATCATCATCTTCAAACTTAGGGATCTTAACTCCACATGAGGCCCTCATCTCAGGTCCCTCAGAACGGAGTGGAGACTGACCCCTAGGTGGGGTTCTCCTGGACTCATGCCTAGGGTCATGACTATGAGTGTGCCTGTCCTGACTGTGAAATAATCCATGACCCAAAAGGTGGTCTAGGTGAAGCTTTATATGAACCCCTCTCCCCTCCAAAGAAGCTTTCATAGTACGGGGAGCCACCTCTCTACGGACTTCCTGCATTTGTTCGAGGATGTTCTTATGGATAGCTTTCATAGCTAGGGTCAATCTATCCACCCTCTCCACTAAGTCCTTAAAGCCCGGATCCTAAGTGAGTTAGAAACTAGTTCCTATTTCTAGGGACATCTTGCGGTGATAATCTAGTCCGGGTCTAATGGACATACACTAAAGGGCACAGGATGGGTGACTCTAAAGACTCCCTAAAATGATCTAAAAGAAATCTAAATTCGGAAAATATGCTAAATAAAATAAAGAAAGCAATGTTATGCCTAAATATGCAAAACTAGCCTACTGTGCATAAACTACACCTAAGATACAACCTACAGGTAACTAAAACCTTAAATCCAACCTAACTGAGGCTTTTATACCAAATTTGATGTAGCATGCATGTAGGATAGTGAATGCGTACTCAAGAGATAGGAATAAAAGTGCTAAAGTAATAAGGAAAATAAACAAGATTCCTACTTGTAAGTCCACATGCTAATTCAAATAGTTCTTAAAAATTAGGCTCAATGTGCAGTAAAGGAGTTAGGGTTTACAAAATTAATAAACAATTAAAGAACTAAGTACGAATTGAATAAATCCGACTAATTGGGAAATTCAGAAAATTTCTCCGATGCAATGTTGTAAACTAAAGGGGTTCAAATCATGTCATAATGAAGGGAAGCAAGCAGAGGATTCAGGATTGCACATCAAAAAAAAAAAATGTTGTGTTCAAGCATGCTTAGGGTTCAGATAAAGTAAAACAAAACTGACTGTATGGGTGCTCAGGGAAATAAGAAAATCAACCACTAAACCCATACCATGCAACCATTGAAATCACTAACTTATAGGATTCAACCGAGTAACCAAAAGGAAGAATATCAC
>JAOXJP010229282.1:0-10977 GCA_025762735.1 Platanus orientalis | reverse complement strand
AATTTATATTTACCAAACAATATATGATGTTTCAATAAGTGTTTGTAATAAGTGTTTTTAAAAAAGTGCTTATACAAAAACACTTATTTGTAATTTAAGCAATGCCTAATGTGGCCTAAGAGCTTTCGAAAAGCACTTATTTATAATTTAAGCAATGCCAAACCCAGCTTAAGAGGGGAGCTGATTCAACTGGTTAGAAACGGACTCCTCCATTAAAACCATATCCAACTTCTTATTGCATCATGTATTCCCTCTTGCTAGTTTCCAGTCAAATTACTCAAATTGGAGAGGTATGTCAATCTAAAATAGTTTTTGAAGTCAGATTGAATTTGATTAGGATTTGAATTATTAGGTGATTACATTAAAATAGGATTTGATTATAAAGGATTGTTTAAAGTAAATTACATTGATTAGGAAATCTCTCTAGAGTTCGAGTGACCACGATAGCACTTTTGTTTAGTCTCCAACTCGTCAATCCCTGTTCGACTCAAACCTGGAATTCCCTCCATAAAATTCAATCTTCCTATTTAAACTCAAGTCGCTCGGCCTCTCGCTCTCCTCTTTCTTACTCTCCGCTGTTGAGAGACTCAAAACTATCCAGCCATCCAACAGGTATGCCCTTCTATGTTTCTTTATTTTTCTTCTTTTTTTCTTTCTTAGTTATTTTCAATCTCCTAGTTTCTTTTCATCTCCACTGTCCCATAAAAATAAAATAAAAAAGAAATTTCTTTATCACAGTTTAGTTGAGATCTCAAACTAGTTAGCGGGGATGTCGTCTAACGAAAAGATATTGTTTTTACGTCTACGTTGAATTTGACTAGGATTTGACGTACTAGGTGATTGCACCAAAATAGGATTCAGTTACAAAAAGATTGGATTATAAGTTAGTTACATTAATTAGGAAATCTCTCTAGAGTTGGGGTGACCGCCGTAGCACTTTTGTTTAGTCTCCAACTCGTCAATCCCTATTCGACCCAAACCTGGAATTCCCTCCGTTACATTCAATCTTCCTATTTAAGCTCAAGTCGCTCTGCTCTTTCTAACTCGATTACTCGGCTATTGAGAGACTCAAAAGCTATCCAACAATCCAACAGGTATGGCCTTCTTCTAAGTTTCGTTATTTCTTCTTTTTTTCTTTCTTGCTTATTTTCAATCTCCTGGTTTCTTTTCATCTCCACTGCCTCGCTTTTGGTGTCTCTCCATCGTTTGTTTAACGATTTGCTGAACGATTTTAAGCTTCGAAAAAAGTATGGTCTTGTTTTGTTGCTTAAGACTATCTTTGTTTTAAGCTTTGAGATTTTGAAACTTACAAAATCAAATCTCGGGCCATTGGTTATGTTCTTTATTCGAGTGACTGTCAATAGGATTTAATGTTAATGGAACTTCAATCCTTGGGGATTTAACTATAAGAATTATTAGATAGGTGTTTTTCTTTAGGTGGGTATTAGTAAGGGAGGTTTTGTGGCACTGTAGTATATTGAAAGAAAGGAATAATTCTTGGAATTTATTTGGCTACAAACGATGTTTTAGGTACTTTTTAGATATTCCTAGGCTTTATTTTTATCAATCAATTTAGGGAGTTTAATTTATTTTCGAGTAGAATATTATGGTCTCCCTCTTCTTCTTCTTTATTTTCTTTTCTTTTCTTTCTTTTCTTTTCTTTTTTTTCTTTTTTTTTTCTTTTTTTTTTTTTTTTGTCATAGTGAATTTTTATTTTCATGATTAAATACTAATCCCTAAATTCTTCTGTTTTCATAGTCGCTTCTTTGTTCCTCCAGAGAAGTTTGGTTGTTTCAATGGCGGGTGGTGCAGTTATTTCATCTGATGGGGCTGGGAAGAACTACCCAGGGAAGATGACTGGGTACGTCTTATGGGCTTGCTTTATTGCTGCATGGGGTGGTTTGATCTTCGGTTATGATATCGGTATTTCTGGTAAGAATTGCTAGTTCTAAATTTCTTTTTTCTTTTATAATTTTTTTTTAGGGTTTACGGTTTAATTTTTTTCTGGTATTTCTAGTTTTGTTCTCTGATCTGGGAAGGTATTGATGGTTGTAGGTGGAGTCACATCAACGGATACGTTCTTGGAGAAGTTTTTTCCCTCTGTTTACAGGAAAGAAATAAAGGATACGTCGACGAATCAGTACTGTAAATTTGATAGCCTGACTCTCACCATGTTTACTTCTTCCCTCTACCTTGCTGCTCTTGTATCTTGCTTCTTTGCGTCTTGGTTGACGAGAAATTTTGGAAGGAAGAGATCCATGTTCTTGGGTGGTTTGATTTTTTTCTTTGGAGCTGTTCTTAATGCGGCCGCTGTGAATGTTGGGATGCTTATTATTGGTCGTATTTTGCTGGGTTTTGGTGTTGGATTCGCCAATCAGGTAATAGAAAAATTCATAGGTATTTTCTTGTTCTAAGTTTCAAATTTTCTATAATTTTTTCTTTCTATTTCTTGCAAGTTTCAATCTTTTCAAGTGTTTTTCTCCTTCATTGAATTTGCCAATCAGGTGATGACAAATTCTTAGAGATTTCTAGGAATGCAAATAAACCGTTGTACACATGGGTTTATATTTGTATCTGATAAGTTAATATGGATATCCAATTACAAAAGGTCATTAAGTTGGGTTACTATAACCTAAAGTTTGTAATAGATACACATGGGGATATTAATCAAATATTTGCACCCGTAGAGTTTAATTTCCTTATTTTAAGCTTCAAATTTCTGTAAATTTTATGTCTATTTCTTCCATGTTTCAAACTTTTCATGTGTTTTTCTTTCATTGGACTTCTTACTTGTCTATGAAAATTTTTCTCTAATTTTTCTAATTTATTCTGTAGACTATCTTCCTTTATTTTTATTATTAATTAATTATTTATTTATTTATTATTTTTTGTAGTAATGAATCACTCTTGCACCCAAATTAGATGTTGTGTTAATGAAATTAATGAAAATTTGAAGATGAAATTAACAAGGATGATTTATTGAATGTAGTCTGTGCCACTCTACCTCTCCGAGATGGCTCCTTACAAGTACCGTGGTGGTCTCAACATCGGCTTCCAACTGATGATCACGGTTGGCATCCTCTGCGCCAACCTAATAAACTACTTCACTCCTAACATCAAGGGTGGATGGGGCTGGCGTGTGAGCTTAGGCGGCGCAGCTGTTCCGGCCTTTGTCATCTTTGCCACATCCTTGTTCCTTCCCGACACCCCAAACTCCCTCATCGAGCGAAACCAGAGGGACAATGCCAAAGAGAAGCTCCAACGAATCCGCGGCCCCGTCGACGTCTCTGAGGAGTTTGAAGACCTTGTAGCAGCTAGCGAGGAGTCGAGGAAGGTTGAACACCCATGGAGAAACATCTTGCAGCGCAAATACAGACCTCACCTCACTATGGCCATCTTAATTCCCTTATTCCAACAACTCACTGGTATCAATGTGGTCATGTTCTATGCTCCGGTCCTGTTCAAGACAATTGGGTTTGGAGACAATGCCTCTCTTTTTTCATCTCTCATCTCCGGCTTTGTCAATGTTGTGGCCACATTCGTCTCCATCTTTGTATCTGATAAATATGGGAGAAGGGTTCTCTTCCTAGAGGGTGGGATTCAAATGCTCTCCTGTCAGGTATATAAATTATCTTTTCATTATTTACTTTAATCCTTAAAAAGATTATTATGCGATGCTGGGAGGGAAATTCGACACGAACCCTCTTTTTAATCATTATTTCTTGTAATCCACGGTGCATTAACCATATATTTTGTGTATGCTTATGTGTGCAGCTCGTAGTGGCACTTCTCATTGGGCTGAAATTCGGCACAAAAGGTTTGGCAACAGAGCTAACCAAAGGTTACGCTAGCTTAGTGGTGCTGTTCATCTGCCTCTTCGTGGCTGGCTTCGCATGGTCTTGGGGACCACTGGGGTGGTTGGTTCCTAGTGAGATATTCCCTCTTGAGATTCGATCGGCGGGACAGAGTATCAATGTTGCAGTCAACATGTTTTTTACCTTCCTCATTGCACAGATCTTTCTCAAGTTGCTTTGCACCTTAAAATTCGGACTCTTTGTCTTCTTCGCCGGTTGGGTGTTTATTATGACCGTCTTCGTCTTCTTTTTTGTACCGGAGACTAAGGGAGTGCCCATTGAAGAGATGTCACAAGTGTGGAAGAAGCATTGGTTCTGGGGCAAGTATATTTCTGATGAAAATGTCATTGGAGGTATCGAGACGTTGGAGAGTGGACAACCTCAAAAGAACTGAGTTTTCTTTGCTGCATATAATCGAACACACCCTTTCTTTTTTTGTTTTGAATTTATTTGTGCTTTGAATTTGTTTCGTTTAGTGGTAAGTTCATAGTCTTAGGTGGTAGGAGATTACATTCTTTCCATGAAAAATACTCTTAAGGTGGTTTTATTTTAATCTTTCTGTTACAATAGACTATTTGTATTAAATTTTATAATCATACATAATGTTTCCTCTAAATCTTTTGTCATTGATTCTCTTTCGTACACAACAATGTGTTGAATATGTTTATCTTTATTCTTAGATTTACTTGGTTGTCTATGCATGATTACTGTTTCCTAGTGTGACCGGTCAGGGAACTCCAAAGGTGTTTATTTTTCTTTGGCCAACAAAATATTCACTTTTCTCATTGTTAAGTTATTGATGGATTATGGTTTAGTTATGGAAACTCCATAAAGGATTGGAAGGAATTGAGGTAACTTTGGGTCAGGTTATATCACACTTGGTTTGGAAAGTGTCCTAACCTAGACCGACTCAAAATTAAATTAACCGTGCTAGTTACGTACCCACCATTACTATAACACTAAATCAACGTTAACCAAATCAATATTTTGATTAGAATTTAATAAAATATAAGATCTTTCTTTAATGCATTTTGGCTGTTGCGGGGAGAATCAATATTTTTTGAAAAAATTTAAGTGGCATTTGTTTGCCGGGAAAATTAAAGTGGCATCTGTTTGCCACTCTGAAAATCACTTTGTGCTTCAAACTTTTCCTCCTCGACATATGTAGGCTAAGCCGATGCAATAATGCTATAACTTTGAACGCAATTTAAGTCTTTGGTAATTAGCATGGTTAAAAATTCTAATAGAAATACCCTTGGCGCAGACATATTGCATCCAAATCACCACTGAAATTTAAGTAACAGATATGAACTCTCTTCAACCGTATCTTGTTGTGCAACAAGAGGAGAGAGGAGAAGATGCCAGCTTACTAAGTTGGTAAAGTCTGTGAGTGTCATACCATAGACCTTGTTTCAAAATCATGGTTCTAAAGATCGGCTAATCCGGCCGATCCGATATTGGGATTGCCTGGGACCTATCCTAGGGCAGGGATCGGGCGGTCCTTCATGGAATCAGCTTGGGATCGGCCGATCTTTGATTGGATTGGGCGATCCTTGACTGGATCGGATTAGGACTGATTTTGAACCATGTTCAAAACCCGTCTTCTCATGCTAATAACTCAGTTAACAATGTTTACATATTGGAAAAAGAAAAAAAAAGGAGAATGATTGTCTGTGTTGACAGACTTATTTGGATGCTGATATTAGGCATGTATTTTTTATTTATTTTTTAGGTCTATATATTTTATACAAATTTACCATCATCAAATAGTACAATGTGTCACCTATTCAAAAAGGCCTATGCAATATGCATTTAGGGGCAATTATGGGGCTATATTAGCCCAAAGATTAAGAGAAATGTTTTAGTTATGGCAGCTCGGTTTTAATATGGGATGAGTTCAGGATGATTACCTCAGCAAGCCGAATTTGGATACATGTAAAACATATCGTGTTGACCATGCCTGGCCCTAGGGGTGGCAATTCATGTTGGTGGGTCGGGTTCATGTTGGTGGGTCCGGTTCATGTTGTGTCAAGATAAAGGTATACAACTATATGACTCAACCCGAACTGAACCATTTATTAATTGTGTCAAAGCAGGTTGACCCACTTTGACCCAAAACACGTTTGCAGTCAACCCTAACCTGCTTAATTTCGTGTTGGGTTCTTGTTGGGTTTGCAGGTTATGTGGTAATTCATGTTAGCAGGTCAGATTTATGTCATGTCAAATTAAGGGTATACAACTATATGGGTCAACCTGAATCTAACCCATTTATTAATCATGTCAAAGCGGGTTGACACACTTTGACCCAAAGCACACTTATTTCGTGTTGGATTCGTGTCGGGTTCATGGATCATTTCAAACATTGCCACCCCTACTTGGCCCAATTGATAGTCCCTAAGGCAGGGTGCATAGGGTTAAAATTGGATAAACACTTTTAAATTGAAAAAATAGGTAACAATGAAAATGGGGTTTATAGGGTTAAAACTGTTAAAAAAAGGTGCTCCAAGTTAACAGTTGTTCTCTATTTAAAACAGGCAGCAAATTCAAAAAGCCGTGGATACTATAGAACATACAAAATCCTGGACATAACATTTGCTCCAGAAATTATTGTGATAAGTGGTACATGACAGAGCAGATTTCCTACAGTGAAAAGCATGCATCGACCCTCTTGCTCTAGCTGCTGGGAGACACGTGGTGGAAAAAACAAACCACTACATCTTAAGCCGTGCTGGGTGCTTTTTCATTTTTTCCACCACATGTTGCCCACTGCCTGATGCAAGAGGGTTGCCACACATTTTTTGGCTGTGGGAAATCCACTTTGGGTACATGAGGTCGAGTGCAGGAGAGGATCACGAGTACTGTGAGGTTCATTCATGGAAATAAAACGCAAGAGATTTTGAGACTGGAGACATTTTGGCTATATGCCTGACAGGAATGTGTTTCAACTTTTGCAAGGCTTGGACCCATCCCCATCTATGACATTCCTTATTGAGCAGGTTCCCCTCTCCTCTTGTTTTGAAATTTTTTTGTTTTTTTTTGGAAGAAAATGTTCTCTGATGAAAAAGTGCTTGTAGTATGTATGGTGAATGATAAGCTTACATATGTTTTATTTGGGTTAACAATGTCCAAAAAAGTGTTCAAATGAAAAAGTACGTGTTCGAAAAGAGACCAAATTCGAAAAGCCATCATGTGTCAATCAATGGTACGCTTATTGAGGTTTGTGTCAACAGCCGGCCAACTATCAGACTGAAATTGAGCTTGCTTGAACTTGGCCCGAATAAGACTTCAAGCCTAAAATATGGGCCCAAATTCATCCCAGCAGGAGATACGATGGTCTAGCCTGACTATTTTTCAGACCAAACATGTTGGGTTTCGGGCCACCCTAGCCCAATTGACAGCCTTACCCAGCTTTTGTGTGTTGGATACGGTAGGACATACAAAATCCTGGATAGAACATTTGTTCCCTACTGAAAAACCTGGATTGGAAGTCAACCAGGTCAGTGAGATGGGTCCAGTGCAACCTGATTTGACTTTAATATGGTTCATTGGTTTAGCCAAACGACTTGACCGGTTCATCCTGTTCACCAAAATCGTTGAACAGTTCAGATTTGTTCTGGTGCTGTTTTCAGTTGGTCAAAGGTCACCGAACTGTTCAGTGCCAATTTTTCGGACCGTTTATCACTGAAGTTGGCTGGCTTCAAAACATTGAAAAATAAAGGATCAGCTACACCCAAATTTGTTTGTCCCCCTGTGTCACCACACCACAGGGCGACAAACAGATTTATTGCTTTTATGGTATAAGGGTCCTATACCTTAAAAATAGTTGAGTGGAGTTAGCGCTTTTCGTCACCTAACTGAATTTGACATGTACATCCTAGGGACTTATGTTGCATATCAAATGTTCTGAATGTGGTAGGACCAATTAAAGTCAACTTAAGGTAGGACTGACATAAGGGGCTGACACATCACTTACACTTTTGGTGGGATACTTCACTTTTGGCGCTGATGTGTTGGACCCTGATGTCAATCCTACCTTAGGGTGACTTTAGTTAGTCCTACCAAATCCTTAGGTCTTTGTGATATGTTACAAGTGTACGTATGTATACTTAAACATGTGCATTTGTACATGTATAAAAAGATCTATATTTATATTTATATATGTAATTCGTTGTTTTGAATAGATTTATTGTCTTACTAAAATAAGATTAAATTTATTGTTTTGTTTTACGCTTTAAAAAACAGGGTTTTGTATGTAACACACTCAAATATGGACTTGGATATGGAATTCATATGTGCCCTAGATTCAGATTGTTATTTTACATTGATTTGATAACCAATGTTCATAATCCGATGTCCACACAGTAATAACCATAGATTTACAGTTCAATATTCATATATTCACACATAATTACATTCTAAGTTCAATAATTGCGGAAGTGTGTTTATATTCAATAGATTAAATCATTATGATAGAAATCAACTGTCTACATCAATGGTACAAAACAAAATAAAAAGGTTCCACATATGTCCAAAACAATATGAAAAATAAAATAAAAGTTGAGAATGTCATAGTGATTCTCTTGGATGGAAAACCTGTAATAAAAGTCATTTTAAAAAATAAAACGGCTGGATTAATCCCAACTTATAAGCAATCTAACTAACTATAAATAATATAACATAAAACATAGATCTGAGTACTAGCAATTCTAATAGTCAATACAAAACTAAACAAATGTCGAAATATTAATCATAATAATGTAAGTACAAACTGAACAATAATCAAAGGTCAAATAGAATTCGAAGGTTCAATACAAAGTTCTAAGTTCAATAAAGAATTATAACTTCAAAATTTGGAGTTCAATTCTAAATACCGAATAAGATTCGGTGTTCAAACAAGTAATTCAATATAAAGATCAAAATATATGAATTCAATGACATATATTAGCCTCAAAGGATCTGATGTTCAATGATTCGATGTGTTCAATGTTCAATGTTTCAAAAGATCCAAAGTTCACGTGGTTCAAAGTGTTTGAAGTTCAATATTCAAAGTATTCATAGTTCGATAATTCAAAGTATTCAAAGTTTAATATTTAATATATTCGGAATTCAGTGTTCGAAAGGTCCAAAGTTCAATGTCCAAATGTTCAAGGTAAAATATCTGTATGCTCAAGTCAACCCCATGGGTAGAGTCCAAATCTTGTACCAAACCCCATGAGTAGGGCTGATGTTTTTGTTATAGGGTAGGATCCTGATCTTTTGTTTAATCCCTAAAAGTAGGGCCAATATCCCTGAACCAAAGAGCATGTCTAAAATATTTTCTCACACTTAACCTTATGAGTAGACCCAAAGAGTTAAATGATACACGTAGCCTTATGATGGGGCCCAAAAATGGGTCAAGGGTTCAAAGGCCAATGGGGTTCACATCAATGAGTTCAAAGGTTCACATAGTTTTGTTAATCGAAATATTTCTATAATGCATAAAACAAACAAAGGCATAGCATTGCCAAGATTCAATCATTTCAAAAGTATAAGATCCACTTAAATTCAATGTTAGTACATGATTCGATATCCATAAGACTAGAGTCACGATAATTCACTAAGATTTCACATAAGATTAATGATTCAAAGTATGTAATAGGAATACAATGTCCATATAGCTCATAAGATCACATAGGAAGCATAGAGTTCAATGGAATCAATGAATTCAATACAAATTTATAGAAATTCATAAATTCAAATGACTTTCTAGTGAATTTAATCATAGAGATCAACCAAATATAACTTCTAATGTTTCAAACAGACGGCAAAATAAGATTGTCTATCAATTTAATCATTAATAGTGTAGATCTTAAAGAATCTATAGTTTCATAGAGATTTTTAAATATTCACATGGGAAAAATTTAGATTTCACATGTTCTAAAGGTTTCAATAAAGTAAATCAATCCATGCAATGTTTAAAAACAATAATCTTTTACAAAATAGGTGTAAATCTAAATATCTACCAAGATTCAATGGTTCAAAGCATGGGTTTATAGAATTTTCATATATTTCAATAAGAAATGTGTTATACCAAACATAGATAGCAAAAATGCTTACTGATCAAACTAGAATCCATATATCTAATATGGTTCAATGGATTGAATTAAAAGAATTCCAATAATCTTAAAGGATTCAATGAAAACAACACATAATCTAAAAATTTTTAAAGGAATTTACATCACATCAACCATAGTAAGCAAAATGACTTACAATCTCTTCAATTCATTCCTTCTAAATCTCTTCATTCTCTCTCTTTCTTCTTTTCTATGTTCTAAAAGGTATAATAGACACACTACAACAAAAATGGTTTTTAGCAGCATACTTTAGAAAGCATTTTTGTACAAATGCTACGAAAGGTATAGTATTATACAACATTTCTCTAAAAAATGCTACTAAATGGGTTAAATGACAAAAATAGCCTAAAAACCCTATTTATACAACGTTTTCAAAACGCTTCTTATAAAGTCATGCAAAAACACCTTTAGATGAAAACGCTTCTAATAGCCAAACGCTTCCTATAACACCTTTAAAAGCGTTTTCAAAACACTTATTTTGTAGCCGCATAAAAACACCTTTAGAGGCGTTTTCAAAATGCTTACAAAATCCACCCAAAAATACCTTTAGAGGCATTTTCAAAATGCTTCTAAAAGCCAACGCTATACAAACCCTCTCGCATTATCTTCCTTCCCGCTTTCTCTTTTTCTCTTCCCGCGTTCAAGCTCTCATTGCTCTCATTTCAAGCTCTCCAAGGTTAGGGTTTTTCAGTTTCAAGCTCGCCAAGGTTACAGGTATGCTTTCCTCTCACCTCTTCCCCCCCTCTCTCTACCTCTCCTTCGTTGTTGGTCTGCCGCAAGATTCTTCTCAGTGTCGCCAGTTGACCGGACTATACTATACTGTGAATGCAGGCTTTCCTCAATGATAAACCCTAATTTTCTTTCTTCTTCAATTTTACCTTTCCCTAACCCTAATCCCCACTTCTTAACTTTTCGATTACACCAAAAGCCATATTCCCTTTTGATTTTAACCCATTTAACCGTAACCCCTGCTACCCAAAATTTGCAGAACACCCTGTTCTTACTAACCC
>JAOXJP010229281.1:0-10977 GCA_025762735.1 Platanus orientalis | reverse complement strand
GAGAATGAGGTAGAAGCTTGGGGCGATATCCTTTGCGCCGCCCCCTTCTGCAACGCTTGGGAGCCGAGACAGAGGGGGGAATCAATTCACTTTTTGGGGGGTGAAGTGACAACTCCAAAATTGAATTGATTCCCCCCTTCTGCCTTGGCCCTTGTACGTCACAGAGGGGGGAGTCGCAGAGAATTTGAGGCTGTTATGCTAGCCATTAAAGAGTGCTAGACCTAAAACAATGCTAAAAAGAGGGACTTGTGTCCCCTGCGCTGTGGGAAGCCCAGAAATAAAGAGGGTGGGGCCCATACACTCTTTGCAGGGCCCCACCCTCTTTCTGTCTGGGGCATCCCACATCACAGAGTATCATGGCACAGAAGATACGGCTCTTAAAAAGAGAAAACTTCTTTTGCCACTTGGCAAGAGTGATTTGGTAATAAACACGTGGAACCCTTTTATCATTTTTTATTCGGAATCTCTACAATTATAAAAAATTCTCTGTTTTTATCCAATGTCTTAGGTATCTCTAAACTTTGACATCTGGGTTGTGTGTTTGATGAGATGATCATGTTCACCGCCATCTCTTTTTGGTCAGTGATTAGTAATTAATAGGTGAAGATGGGTTTTAGAACCCAGATGTGTGGTATGAACCCTATAGACTTTACCAATCTAACAAGCTGGCATGAATAAAGATCTGTTGTGGTAAAGTAGAATACTGCATGAACAAAAAAATAATCTATCTTTTAATTATTATTATTATTATTATTATTTTGTGATTTTTTTGTTCATGCAGTATGCTACTTTACCACAGCAGATCTTTGGGGGGCAAGAAAGATGAGATTTGTAAATGTGGGCAGGTCCCACATAAAGTTGAGGGAGTGATCTTAACCAGCAGACTTGTGGGTGTCTTGGGTTGGACCCAAGAGCCAATGGGTCGACCATAGCTGCACCCAAATGGATGCATAGTCGAATCATCCTCAGTCCAAATGGCGATTCTTGAAAAAATTTCTTATAAATACAAAGGTATTTTAACAAATATGCAGTGTATTAATAGAAGGATATCACACCAGTGCCAATTGGAATTATATGATGCCTACAGAACATGTGACGGAACCTGATTTAAACAACCTTATGAAATGTAGCACCGATGCCTTCCTACATATGGCTGCCGCACCAATTCCTATTCCCTTTATGTTAAGTAAGGCAGTAACTTGGGTCGGCCAGGCCCAAAGCTCAGTTTGTCTTCCTTGAAATTTGGAGCAGCTATGCTAAGGTTATTTTAAGTTGGGTCAAGTTCAGGCAGGCCTTAAGTCACACCATTATACATCTTACAGAGTCATATATACCATGTAAATATTAAAATTTGTAAAACATTTTAGTATGTGATAAGGTAATATTTATAAAATATAAGTTTTTCTTTAATAAGATTAAGATCGGGCCAGACAGAACTTAACCCAGGGCCAGTTGGGCTGAAATTTGGTTTAAGCCTAACATGGCTCTGCTACTGTACATTACAGGCTGAGCTTTGGGCTGACTTCAGCCTGGCCCATTCCTACCGGACTTGCAGATACTTTATTTCGTAAATTTTTTAATTTTCTTAGCCTGTATGAAAGTTTTTGGTTAAACAGGCTTCAACCATGTAAAAATACCTACTTAAGCTTAATTGCCGGGTAGCCAATGCCCCTGTGCTTGGGTGGTTATCGCATCAACTTTTAAGAACTAGGGCTCAAATCCCCTTGATTGCAAATTTGCATTGTGTGATGTCACTTGCCTGTCTTGATGTCGTATGAGTCCCGCTATATACTTCTATATAAGAGCGGAAAGGATCTTCTCCTGCTGCTTGTGACCTGCTAAGGTCCTGCCTAACAGGTGGCACAACATTATTGGAGGATGAGAGCAGTTGTCAAGTGGACCTGAGTGATCATATCAAAAAATTAAAAAATTAAGTCATGTCAAGCTCTTCATCATTTAAACATTTTTTTTTTTATAAGAAAAATGCATATATTATAAAAGAGTAGATTCTTCAAGAGCAATCTCATCTAGATACAAAGTGTCCCTTAACCAGTAGGGATATATAAAATGTCATGCATCCTGAGAAGACGGCATGGTTCCATGCTTAGCTAACATATTTGCACAATGTTTGACATGAGATAAAGTGAAACTAGAACAAGAAGATGATAAAAGTAAACAATCATGGATAAGAGAGCTAATAGATCACAGAGCTACTCTACCGGGTTTGTCAGAAGGTTAATGACTTCAAGAGAGTCATCCTCTAAAACCACACAGCTAAGCCCGAAAGAATAGACTGTTGAAAGAGAAAAAAGAGTTGCATAGCATTTGGTAGCCACACAACACCTATCGGAGGCTGCATGCAAAAAGGAACCCTTCCAATCATGAATCACTACCCCAACACCTCTTGACCCAGTAGACAGACAAAAAGAGCCATCAAAGTTAAGCTTCATACACTCCACTGCTGGGAGGGTTCAAATGAGTCCAACATTTTGCACATCTAACGACAAAAAGAGATTCGGTCTAACATAAGATTCATTCAACATCCTAAAAACAGAAAAAGTAGAGTTAGACATATTAAAAGGTAAATTATAAAAAAACAGCCTTGTTACAAGCTTTTCAAATGTTCCAAGTAAAAAATGGCAATAATGCTTAGGAAATTTGTTTTATCATGTTTAGACATGTCATTCATGTTATACCAAGATTTAAACCAATCCGAAAATACAAGTGTATCATCTAATAAAGTTCTAAGAGATAAAGGGGAGACAAACCAAACCGGGGCAACACATTTGCATTTTACCAAACAAAGCATGGTGAATTCTTTTTCCTCTTTACATAAAGGGCATAAATCCAAAACAAAGATTTTCCTTAAAGCTAAGTTTTCCTTAACAGGAAGATCCTTTTTACATGCATGCCATAAGAAGTGTTTAACCTTTGGAGGGACATTAAGCAACTATATGAAATTCCATGAAAAAGATGGGGTAGGATCATGCTGTATAGAGATTTGAGGAGAGGGATTTTGAGATGAGGGAAAATAAAGACATAAAATAAGCATACTTAACTAAGAATTCTCCTTTTTTATCTAGAGCCCAGATCAACTAATCACTGAAATTTGGATGGGAGAGGTGAATTCTTCTAATAGCTTCTACATCAATCAGGGAAACCATATGCAAGATGTTCTCCAACTTTCATTCTCTAAATTTACTATTAATAAGGTGTGAAACTTTATGAATCTGTTAGCACATATTTTGAAATCTGTCATTCAGCAAAAGACACTTAAAGTTAAATGACAACACGACTGGCGGTTATGAAATAAATCAGGTTGGGCGGAAGATGAAACGGATAGGGCGCTCCACCAATATCACACTAAGAAATACATGATCCAGTCAACAAGCGAGATGGTTCATGATCCAAACTGAAAAACGGTTAAAAGATGAACATGGAAGAGAAACTATGGCTTCATCGACCAACCTCTATAAATGAAGAAAGAAACCATGAACAAAGCATCAATCAATCATCATCAACAACATATCTTATCAGTAGTCGTAGCTTTAGATTAGGCGTAGCAGTAGTTCATTCTTGTAGTGATTCGAACCCCTTGTCTCAGGTTATTCGTCTACACTACAGAACTAGATTCAACAAAACTCTTTCGGGAGAAGGGCATCGGCTAATCTGTCTTGTTCACAAAACTAGATTCAACGAAGCTCTTCCAAAGATAAGGGCATCGGCTAATCTGACTTGTTCACGAAATCAGATTCAACAAAGTGCTTTCAAGAGAAAGAGTATCAGCTAATCTATCTTGTTCGAATGATCAAATTCAACGAGGTCATCCCATTTCAAGATGATAAACAACGGCTAATATGTTATTCGAAGGTATCTCTATAACCAACATTATACGATGTACTTACAATTCAGTAATTTTTTTATATTGTCAATTTGGGTGATATTTTTTGCTATAAAAGTCCTTGCTCTAGAGGCTTTACCGAACCTAAAATGCTTTTGATAATCTAAATTGGAAAGACATATACACGTGTCAATTCCAGAACAAAAGAATTTTTGTTGACTACCAACAGAATCATTAGGGGATCTTGAGTAATGGGAATGAGTTTATAGTCTTCAATACTAGGGATTAAAGGGTCTTTCCAAATGTCAATGAGTTCACCAGATCCCACTTGCCAACAAAGGCCTTTAGTCAAAAGATCTCTTCCCCTCATGATACTCTTCTACGCCCAAGATGAATTATTTGTACATTTAACATTCATAAAGGAATTCTTGGGAAAATAGAGAGATTTAAGGAGGCGAGCCCACAGACTCTCTGGTTGTTGGGAAAGTCTCCAAGCTTGTTTAGCCAATAGAGAGAGATTAAAGTGATGGAGATCATAAAAATCTATTACCCCATCCCTCTTGCTTTTATGCATGGTATCACAAGCAACCCAATTGATCTTCTTATCATTGTTACCACTCCCCCACCAAAATTTACATTGGCTAGACTTGATGGCTTTATAGATAGACTTTGGGATTAGAAAACAAGACATAGCATAAGAGGGGATGACAACAACAATGGATTTTAAGAGAATTTATTTTCCAGTTTAGGATAAAAGTTTTCCTTTCTACCCTTGAATTCTAAGCCCAGTTCTCTCCTTAATGTAAGAAAAAAGGGATATTTTATCTCTACTAATGGACGAGGGCAGATCTAGATACATACCATCATCTTTACCCTGTTTGATCTTAAGGAGTCCAAGCACCACCCTTTTAAATTGCCTAGGAGTATTTTGGTTGAAAATTACTTCTGATTTCTCTTGATTAATGGTTTGCCTAGTGGCCTTGCTATATTTCTCAAGTAAATTTTGTATTTCATTGGGGGAAACCTTTGAAAAGATGTAACAATCATCAACAAAAAGGAGGTGAGAAATAAATGGGCTAGTCTGATTAATTTTAATTTTTAAAATCTTTTAGTTATTTTCCAGGTCGGTCAGGCTTATTGAAAGAC
Source organism: Platanus orientalis (assembly GCA_025762735.1). Taxonomy (NCBI): domain Eukaryota; kingdom Viridiplantae; phylum Streptophyta; class Magnoliopsida; order Proteales; family Platanaceae; genus Platanus; species Platanus orientalis. Next base: position 5,990 of record JAOXJP010229281.1, on the reverse strand, counting down.
CTTCTACACAAAGGAGGAAAAGGAAAGGAGATAACGGATCTCCTTGTTGGAGACCTCTTGAGGGGATAATCTCATAGCTAAGGGAGCCATTAATAAGGACATGATATGAGACCAAGGACAAACATTCTCTAATCTAATCTTGTCACTTTTTATTAAAACTCACTCTACCCAATATGGTAAAAATCATATCCCACTCAACTCTATCGTACGTCTTGCTTGTGTCAATCTTAATAGCCATTTGATGATAATTAGACTTGTCAATTTTGAGATGTCGAAGAATTTCATGAGCAATAATGATGTTATCTATAATTTGGCGTCCCTTTACAAGAACACTCTGATGGGGGGAAATAATTTCAGGAAAAACCTTATTTATCCTGTTGGTAATAGATTTAACAATGATTTTGTAGAATGCATTACACATACTAATGGGTCTGAAATCAAAAATGGACTTGGGGCATTTAATTTCTTGTATCAAGGCAATGAAAGTTTGGTTAAAGGACAAGTTTGAAAGATTTACATGGTTTGATCAATTGACAAACACAAGATGAGACGGGCATTCTTCTTAATTTTAGAAAAAAGTAGGTTTTTCAAAGCCTCTCTTTTAAAATGAAATTGATTCCCTATGAAAAATAAAATAAAATTTAGAGAATATCAATATCTATCACTATCAATAAAAAAAAAAATCCATTTCTGAAGACCAAATTTGTACACAAAAAACCAAAAAATAATTAAAAAAAATCTATTATGAATCATAAAAAACTATATGATAATACCCTTACCAAAATTTAGTCACGTGGAAGGGTGTGTTCATGGCCAAAACAAACATGTTATAGGGAATCCTTTTTTCTGGTTTTGTGTACATAAAAACAATATGGTTCACAATGTACTTGTATCTCTGATTAACAACCGTTAAAACCTAATCCCAAAAGTTTTACTTGGTAAGACATGTTTAGAGAGATTATTGTTGATTTATGTGTTAACTTTGCAATTTTATTCTTTCTTGCCACCCATTTGGGATCATCAACTAAGCTGCCAATTGTAAGATTCTTGAAGTGTAAATAGATAGGACATGTAGGCATCCAACACAACTAAAATCAAATTGTGGTCGAGCTCATTTTCAACGTGAAAAGGGATGCTAGACCACAAATGTATCAAAGTGGCCCACATGCTATAGGATTCTTTCTCATGGCAGCTTAAGTTGTTGGATTCTATAGGGATCCTAGATGTCACATCACCTGAAAAAGCTGCCGAGTTCAGTAAACTTAATAACATAAGAAAGTGGATTTTGGGGTCTTTAGGTTGTAGTTGTGCCATCAGTCTTCCTATCCTCAGGCAGCCTACATACCCTCTATCTAGGAGAATCAAGCCAGATGTAGTTCTACCAAACTGATCTGAGACATGGAGGTATTGTTATCACATTTCTTAAGGATAATCGAAGCCTCCTACTTGAATGTGCGAGAGACCATGAGCCTGCTAACCTCAGGATACATCCAAGCTTAAACAATGTCTTGTCTCTCAACAAGGTGCACTACCCAGAGAAACCCGATAGCTTCCATACAACTTATGACCCTTAGTGGTTGGGTACGCCAAAATCAAGCTACAAAATCATATCCAAATTTTTATGAAAATTTTGATAGAGTTTCGCATTAGGAAGCTGAACATCATATGTCAAAACCAAGTCACAAAGACAAGGACCTCCAACACAGTGTCATTCCAATGGAACCACTGTGTGAGGGTTTGGAGCCCATGGACTCAAGTTGCTACCTCCTAAGAGGAAGCGAGTCCAAGTGTTAAATGAACCATAGGTCAAAGGATATAAAGGGAAAAGGAGAGACAGAGAAGCACATTCAGGGCTAGCAAGCCCATTCATGGGTTGAGAAGTCCATGGCCATTCGGCCTCTTCTCCTTCTACTCCTCTTCCTTTCGTCCTTTCTCAGCTCTCCTTCTGTTCTCCTTCCCTTCTACAAACTTTAAGTGGGTTTCAACCCATTTTTAACCTTTATAAAGGCCTCAACCACCCAGGACACTTGTCCATATTCGGGTGGTCATCAATCAGTCTAGGCTTGGGAAAATGGGCCTTTGTCAAGCTCGGCATGGACCTTTTCTTGTGTCAGACTCAACTCTGGGTCTATTTTGGGCCATCGTGAATGATCCTAGCTCGTGGCGAATGGACCTAGTCTAGCTCATTCGAGCACTTGGTCCACTCATTTGTGGGTCTTGGTCCACCTTATTCGTGGGCCTTAGTTTGTCCTATTCGTGGGCCTTGAGCCACTTCATTTGTGCACCCATGGTTTGGCTCATTCGCACACTTTTGGTCCAGCTCATTTACACACTTCTGATCTAGTTCATTCACACACCTTGTCCTTGGTTCATTCGTGAACTGGGTCATTCGCACACAGATCCAAGTTTAAACTCTTTTTTCCACGATTAACCCAGTTCTACGAGAACCCATCTGGGATGTCGAAAATGAATCTTGCGACCCTAATTTAACTCGTGACGATGCACACGTGCGAAGTGCAAAGTGTGCCTCAAGTGCCCAAGCCCTTACTTGCACCTGTACCCAAGCTTGAGTTTGTGCCTGTGCATGTGCACAAGGTGTTATGCACCTTGCTACATCGTAGCAAGCCAAAAGGGTGTGAGTTCTCTCAAAATATATAAGGTGAGGTAATGTCATTACTTATATAGTGCAAAAAAAATTCCCAAGTTTCTAATGTGGGACTATTCCTAAAAGTTAGTTTTTGAATAATTTGAAAACATAAAATAGAAAATGGTATTATTTGGAAAGCTTTAAATGGTCATAAAGACCTTCCCTTCTCAACAATCCCCCACTTGTATTATGAGCAATACACGAGGTCGTTGAGAATTAGTGCATGATGGATGTCCCTAGAACCAACACCTTGTATAACGATCTATTGTCTGTCTAAGAACACAGTGGAGTATCCTAGAATTAATATCTCTTTTAACAAACCCATCTCATTACACATCCAGTCCTCTAGAGAGTGTTTACACATCTTATGGTCAGCATTTTAAAGTTTGTGCTCATCCCAAATTTATTGAAGGGTTCTAGAGATGACCTTGATCTCATAGGAAGTGACTAGCTTTTACCTCCAGAAAGCTATCATATTTGGTATCAAGGTACCAGACTTTGAGTAATGATGTAGTCTTTCGAAATCCATCAAGAGTGTGTTTCAACTCTAATAGGGTTTGTTTCAACCCAACCAGGGAATTTACATCCCATATAGGATATGTTTCAATCCATCCAGAGCTTGTTTCAGCTCAACTAGAGTATGTTTCAACTCATCCAGAGCATGTTTCAGCTCAACCTTGGTGTTATTTCAACCTAACCTGACTCTCCAGATAACTCATTAAGAAAAATCGATTACAATCCCAGACTTACCATCTAACTCAGTTCTTAACCTTTCATCCACAATCCCAAACAATAGGCTTGAAGCACTACTCCACAGGAATGTCATAGGAATGGACTAAAGTCAGAAAAATGATGGTTGTGCTTCCTAGTAGTACTGAATCGTTTACCCATTGAACCTTCGGGTAACTTAAGTTGGTTTCTCATTGAACTTAAGACAACCAAGTTGAGTGTCCATCAGCACCACCTTCTAGGTCTTATCTGGTCATTTCAATATTCCAAGATTAAAATCTCCAAGGCCTGTTATAGAGTGGGTTAACTTTTCTTGATAGCACTACACTTTAGATATCTTTTTGGCATATCGTGTATCAACCCCTCTAACATGCATGTCTTTTAGATAAAGCGTATATCACTTATCATGTGATATTCTGAAATTTTTGTCCATCAAGTGTTTCCACTTGAATTTCTTTAGCAAGTATCATTTAGGTGTACAAACCTGGATTACCATTCATAAGTGTCCCACAAGTACTCAACCTGAACAGTGTACATATGTACATCACATACTTCAGGCACATTGGCCTGGATCACCAGACACTAAGTCATCTCTCAGTTATGAACTGAGTTCCAGTGATTACTTTCAACACCCAAATTTTGACTCGGGTCTAAAAATGAAGTCAGATGAGTTTATTACAGCATGGGATATGACCAAAATTTAGATACCCCTAAGCTTTAGATGGGCAGGCATTCTCAAAGGACATTCTGGTTGCAAACACAATAAAAGCAATCTAATTATCACCACCTTGAATTCGTTTATCTTCATAAGCCTTCCCACATCAAAGCATCGAAAGACTGACAAATTACCATTCTACCCCTACACCTTCAGAAGCTCAAATCAAACCCAATCAGACCCTACTTTCTGACATCTCTTATACAATAGAGACACCTTCAATTTGCCAACCTTCATAAGCCTTCCCACAGCAAAGCATCGAAAGGCTAGCAAATTACCATTCTACCCCTACACCCTCAGAAGTTCAAATCAAAGCCTATTTAAACCCAATCAAACGTCACTTTCTGACATCTTTTCTATAAAAAAGACATCTTGAATTTGCCAACCTTCATGAGCCTTCCCACACCGAAGCATCAAAAGGATGAAAAATTACCATTATACCCCTATACCTTCAAAAGCCCAAATTAAACCCTAACAAACCCTACTTTCTGACATCTCTTCTATAATAAAGACACCTTGAATTTATCAACCTTCATAAGCCTTCACACATCCAAGCATCGAAAGAATGGCAAATTACCATTCTCCCCCTACACTCTTGAAGTTCAAATCAAAGCCTGTTTAAACCCATTTCCTTCACAACCCTCCCAAAATATCCCTTACAATAAAGACACCTTGAAATTAACAACTTCCCAAGGCCTCTAGCATCAAAATTCCCAAAGAGCTAGCAAATGACCATTTTACCCCTACACCTTTAAAGACCTCAAACTACAGGTTATGAAACCCATTTTCTTCAACATTCTCCAGCCTTCATCAAAATTTCCATATTAAGGCACAAAAAGGTAATAAAATTACCATTTTTCCCCTACACCCTCAAAATACACAATTTTTTCTCAAAATTAGACCCTCGAAAAAAGCTTGAAGACCCGACATAAATCAGAAACTTAGCTGGTCAATGGCTACACCCTGGTAAGCCCTAAATACCTCCAAGAAAAACCTCTAAGGGCACAATGCCCCCAATTATCCAATTCTTCATCCAAAATATAGCCAAATCACCTTTATCAGTCATAGACACTCGGTAAGCCCCCAAGAACTCTCCGAAAGTCCAAATCCATCAAGGTCAGGCTCATTTTTTTTTGATATCTTTGATAAATTCCCTAATAAATAAGTCCTTTCACAAACCCAGCATAGCTCGATGACCTAATTCTTCACTAATCCAAGGTACATTTCTCGACCAGATGACCTCCCTTCAAAAATCTCCCAAGAATTCTCCAGGACTCAAATTCTTTGCCTGTCATGCCCTATAGCATCGTAACTCCAAGACCTAAACACCCATGATCTCCATCACACCCCATTCAAACCCAGAAAAAACCAATCATAGGTCCAAGCAGAGTTTGCTCCAAGATAATTCAGGGTTTCAGGCATAACTTTCAACTCAAGTATCTAATTCATAAACAGTCAGAGCCTATGGCTCAAAAATCTCAAGGACTATCTTTCATGTGAAGATTTTGATAATCAATTTTACCCTTTTAACCCTCCTTCACTGGTACAGACTAGTCTTCGCATATTTAAAGTCAATTTTGACCCACTTGCCCAAACCCGATTTTGATTCTAATAGTTACGTTGCGACCAGAATGTCTAGGAGATGAGAAAAACTCATAAAACTTGAAATTTTGGGAGCCATAGGACCCTAAAAGTCAGCCCATGCAGTAAAGGGAAGAAATACGGACAAAATATCTCATTTTTAACCCAAAATACCCCTAAATCTTTTTTTAAACCCTACAGCCCTCAATATTCCAAATGAGGGGTGGAGACCTAAGGACCACTCCCCTTAGCCCTACACCCCTCCCCCTGGGCCCCACTCTCTCTTTCACTTCCTCCCATGCTGACACGTGGCAAGAG